>APFE031025221.1:33506-56000 GCA_000404065.3 Pinus taeda | reverse complement strand
CACATCAAGCAGATCAAAATCATACAGAGATACTATCTTTTAGGCTTAAAGATTATGACCCATGAATAGACCTTATCCTTCCTTTTGTGCTAAGGTTCCTCCTTCCTTCAGATCCAGATCTGCGTCACCATCCAATATACCAGCTCTAGAACTTTTTCAGATCTTCAATAATAATCCAGATGGTGATTTGTCACAAGATCTCCTTCCTCTTTTATAGTCCAAGGCCTTCCCCAATACCATGGTTCAAAACCATAACATTTCAATACCATGAACCCAAAACAATGGATCGACACAATTGACGAGACACTATGGTCCAAAACATAGGTTCAAGTTCCAAGATCTAACTGCCATGGACCAAAAGAACGATCACCAACATATACGCGCTTTTGTAATCTATAACCCGCGTGTATACGCGCCTTCGTCTAGATTAACCTGTGTATATGTCTTTTTCTACTTTCTGAGTGCCTGAACTGAGATCTGTTACCAAAGAAGGTTGCCATCAAGGACAACACCTGTGCCATAGCTCCAAACCTGTGCCATAATGCCAACAGAAACAATCAGGATCAGCAACAGACAAAGGTAGAAGATGAACAACAACAACAACAATGGGAAGAAAAAGAGAATGATGATCATACAAGGTTTGAGGCTACCCAACCTCTCAGGAGATCAGGTAGGAAAGCTCAATTGCCTACAAGATATAGGGAAAATTCTTTTATAACTAGTATGATGAATGTGGTTGAACCTTCTAGTTATAAAGAAGCAAATGAATGTAGAGAATGGAAAACAGCCATGGAACAGGAATATGAATCAATAATCAGGAACAACACTTGGGAACTAGTTGAACTTCCTAAAGGAAAACAAACCATAGGTTGTAAATGGTTATACAAACCGAAGATTAATGCAGATGGAACCATAGAAAAATTAAAAGCTAGATTGGTAACAAAGGGGTGTTAAAAAAAAGAAGGTATATACTATGAAGAAACCTCTGCCCTGTAGCTAAGCTAAACACTATCAGAATGTTAATTTCTTTAGCTACTAAGAAACATTGGATGATACACCAACTAGATGTAAAGTCTGCATTTTTAAATGGAGAACTAAAAGAGGAGGTTTATTTGGAGAAACCTGAAGGGTTTGTCTAGAAAGGGAAAGAACATTTAGTCTGTGGATTGAAGAAAGCACTTTATGGACTAAAGCAAGCACCCATGTGTTGGTATGAAAAAATTGATTCATTTTTTCTACAATTTGGCTACAGCAGAAGCAAAAATGACCCTAATCTTTACACCATGTAAGATGAACAAGGGTGCATAGTGTTGATTTCTTTGTATGTAGATGATTTGATCATTATAGGTGATGCTACATATCTGATCAAAGAAATCAAGCGACATATGTCACAGGTATTTGAAATGAAACACCTTGGTGAATTAAGATACTATTTGGGTCTTGAAATCTGGAGAGATTGAGGGAAAAAAAAAATCCTAGGGAAAATATGTCAAAGGCCTATTAGAGAGATTTAGGATGGATCAGTGTAAGCTTGCAGAAGTACCATTACAACAGAACATCAAATTGCAGAGTGAAGATGGCTCAAAGGAGGTAGATGCGACACTTTACAGATAGCTGGTTGGGAGTCTAATCTACCTAACCACCACTAGACCAGATTTGGCTTATGCAATCAATGTGCTAATCCACTATATGTCCAAGCCACTTGAAAGCCATTTGAATGCAGTGAAAAGTGTTTTGAGGTATCTATAAGGTATTGTAGTTTACGGTATTATTTACACTTTCTCTTCTAATGTTAGATTGATAGGATTTGCATATTCAGATTGGATTGGAAACGTAGATGATCGCAGATCCATAACAAGTTGTGCATTCAGCATTGAATTCAGGGTGATCACATGGAGCATCAAGAAGCATAACACAGTCTCCTTGTCCTCAGCAGAAGCAAAGTATCAAGCCATGTGTGCAACAACGTGTGAGGTAGTTTGGTTGCGGAAACTTCTCCTAGATGTCGGGGAAGAACAGATGGATGCAACAACAATCAGATACGACAATCAAAGTTCAATCAAACTTGCTAATAATCCGGTGTTCCACAAAAACACTAAACATATTGATACACAATTCCACTTCGTCAGGGAGAAAGTGCAATCCAAAGAAATCCATTTGGTATATTGTAATACATGTGATAATGTTGCAGACATTTTCACTAAGCCTCTTGGTAGGATTAAGTTTGAAATGTTTAGGGAGATGTTAGGAATATTTGTGAACCCCTTCTCCATTGGGGGAGTGTTGAAGATAGTGGAGAATATCCTGAATAGTGTGAGTTGACCTCAGGATAGGAATTAGTTTCTATTTCTTAGGTTATTGTTCTAACTTCCCTAAAACCATGATTAATATATAATGTGTGATGTACATGAACAATGTAGAGTGTTCTACAGAGCCAGACTCTCCTGGTTCAGACTCTCTTTCGTAGAGATGACCAGTGGGTTTCATTTCATTTAATATACAACATTTCATTTTTATCATGTTCAACATTCCCATAATTGTTGTCAAATTATATTAATGCTCAGGTCTGCATATTGAAACAATTCTAGTTTATAATTCTCCTATGACCGATGTTATAGTGGATGCTAGTTTACGTAACATCTATTGGCATATTTACTCCTCTGTCATCATTGGATTGCCTCAATTCTGCCATGCATCAATTTTACCATTACTGAATTGTAATTCTTTTGATTACATTATCTGCATGTTATAATTTCTCTATGTTGCATCTATTAGATTCCACTTCTAAGGGTAGTTTAAGACACTTTTGAATTTTCCGTATTGGGGACTTTGTGCTCCTATTTTTCTAGGAATGGAAACTCATAATCCATGTTTTATTGTTCATTATAATAATAATAACTGATCTAGCCTCATTCATACCCATTATTTCATCGGCCTGCACAAGATCAAACTCTATTATATCTGATATAGTGTTCTCTCCTTCTGTTGAAGAATGCAGGAATTTTACGAAAGAAGTTTGCATTCCATTAACACACACATAAGCCTCCAGTGTATCGGAACGAGAAATTTGCATCATTTTATTCCTCCGTGAATAAAATTTGTGTTTTAGATGATAGTGAAACATGGTCATAGTACAATGTGATGTGTGAACCCAATGAATTGATTGAGTCCATCCAGTGCTCCAATGTGCCTTTTTATGCCCTGCTCGAATTCATTGAGACAATTCATCCAAACACACTTCATTACTCACTAAATTTTCATTGCCCAAATTCTTATCAAATTCCAATTCTTTTTTGTGACCTATTCTGGATCATTTCCCATCGACGCTCTTTGTCTTTGAAGAAGTTTTTGAGCCCTACTAGTGTATGTGTATTACAAGTTTGATTTGTAACGTATATCTAGTATTTTCCAAGCATGTCCCTTGCATGGTCACTGCTCATGCTTTTCCTCATCAAGGTTGCGATCAATATATCCCTCAAATAATTATATAGTTTCTCCCATAGTCTTCAATTTTGTAGCTATTATCAATGAACATATGGATACATTGTTGTTCATTTGTGTATTCTACAGGCTCTATTCTATAGTGCCCTATATACTTGCTGATTTTTCTATTTTTCACCTTATTCACAATTTTTGTTGTAAGAATCATATAGGTAGTAGACCTTGTACCATGCTTATGCCTGTGAGGAATATGTGGAATATTGATATTTGGGCTGAAGGCGACCTCTATGGTAGTTAAACTTCCCATTAGATCCAATCCATATTTTTGGTAGAGGGGAGAACCCAAAAGGATGCTCCAAACATTGAAGTCGACATGTTCCTCATGACCATTGAATATTTTGTATGTCTAGAATCCCCTCATCAACATGATAACAATTCTATTTAGGTTGGCGTATTTGTGCTTTGTCTCCATGTTGTATAATATAAAGAAATTTGTCTTTCATATAATATAACCTAGTAGATTTAACACCTTGGGTGATCTTCTGCAAAATTTTCATTTAAAAAGTGATAGGAAAGGTGTTATGTTCTAATGTTGAAAACTATTTATTTGCCTCTTGTACAGTCAGGGAAGGAGACAGTGCTAGTTGATGATTCGAGGTGACATTTTCATCTTAATCACACAAAAACTATGCTAGTAAACATATATTCAACCCATTATGATTTATCATAAAAAAATGCCATCAAGATATTGTGATCTTTTGTTGACCCATTGCCTATATAATCAATGTGTCATTTCCTTAAACCTCTTATGTGTTTTATTTTGTTCTTGATAGTGATGAGATTGAATTTTAATAACAGATCCAACCAATTATATTTGGGTGTCTCTTTCTAAGATTGGGTGTGTCTATGTACACATTCAAGCACTTGCTTTTAGTTGATGCCAAAATTTCTAGTCTCTACGTTGTTCTTTTTTTCTCTTTCTATGTGTGTTTAATATAATAATAATATATATATATTATATATATATATATATATATATATATATATATAAACATATATTTTTGGAATAGTTGTATTTTTATTCTTTTAGTGACTTCTTCCTTTGTTTGCTTTGGCTCTACTTAGATTTTGTTTAAATATTTTCCACTAACATCTACTTGGTTGCCATGTCACCAAGGAACGTTAATGCGGTTGCTCTCCCCTTGAGATGTGGCTGCATTTTAATACTGACACATTCTTCTTTGCTTCCTTGAGAATCTCCCCCTGAGGTCATGTTGACTTCAATTTGTTATTGAAGTCACATGTTGCTCTTTCTTCCTCTTCCACACTTTAGTGGGCTACCTTTTGTTATTTGCATTTCCATTTGACTCATTGTTCGGTCTGATTTGAGTGGCTTCTTCCTTGTGTCTAGACTTATTTAGGGCATAGGGAAGCTTGTAGTCTTTGGCTTTGTGGCCAAGGTTTTTACATCAATGGAATCTTGTATGGCCATAAAATGGAGGAAATGGTTTTTGTCTCCTTGAGATATTATTCACATATGCATTCCTATTTTTCTTTATATGTGATTTATAGTGAAAAATTTATGTCCAAAATTGTTGCACAAATAACAATAGCCACAAAAAGTATTTGTCTACCTGGTTGTTGATGATCTCCTTGTAAGGAATCATCTTTGATTATTTCTTGTGGATACTTTCTTGTTTGCTACAACTTTTACTGATAATCCTTAATTTGATTGCGCTTACAATCTGTCGCTACATGTCCGGGCTTGTTGCAAGAAAAACACTTAAAAGGAGAAAAGAATCTCCTTTGATACCTTTGAAATTTGCTCAAATCATTTCCAAGAGAAAATTTCCTTCTTGCAAAGGACCCTTTCTTCAACTCATTAGTTGTTTTTGCTGCAATTTCTTTCATTTTTCCTTACTAACCATGATGTTGATACCTTCTTCTGTAAACCTTCTTGGAGCTCATTTATTTTCTTTTGTGGCTGCATTTGAGCTACTGTGCTTTTCAGACTTATTTCTCATGGCAACAATCTCTACTTCTAATTTTTCAACTTGTTCCTCTATTTCCTTTAATCAATCGTTGATCGCCTCTTCAACTTTCCTTACTTCTTCTAAATGTGCCCTTAGGCTAATAATCTCTTCATTGTACTCATGCTCTCTTTCATCACCTATTTGCAACAAATTTTGATCTTAGCTTTCATTTGTTAGTCTGTCTATTTCAACCAATGTTGAGTCAAGCTTAGCTTGATGTCCGTATGTCTGTTCCTCATGAGAATCAAGTACATTCACACTAGCAAAACAAGTCTCATTCGGTTGAACACTTTCTCTCTAAGAAGCCTTTTTCTTCTTCCTATTTCTCTTCTCTTTTTCTGCATTCTTGCTACTAGTATCTCCTTCATGCATGAGTTGCAACCTATCCTAGATTTCTTTTGCAGATTTTAGATCTATTATTGTCTCAAGATCCATATTTTTGAAGGTTGTTGTAAATTGCACATTTTTCCTAAGCATTCCACTATTGTTTTTGCATAGAGGGGGAGTCTTTAAAATACCCATCACATACTAGCTTCCATACACTAGGTCCATAAGCACATGTACCCTTTCATAATCCATATTCAACCAATTCTAATTTCAAGTTGTTAGGTTAACACAAAAGGAACTGACTCTGATACCAATTTTTGGAAACTTGACTAAACTGAGAGGGGGGGAGGTGAATTAGTTTAGTGCATTCATGGATAACATTTTTTTTTATTTACTTTTCATTTAAATATTTGTCTGGACCATTAAATGAGTAGCATAACACCTTACAAACAACATATTTAAAATGTAAATAACATGTAACATGTAAACCACAATATAAAAATTAACACACAAATTCAACATATTTGGACACAAGGTATAAGTGGAAAGCCATAAAGGGAGAAAAACAAGAATTTGTTTCTGTTTTGATGCAAAGGCAAGATCCTATTTCCTCTGTTACAATAGCCTTTTGGAGGCTCCAACTTCTCTGCTATTACGCAAGCTAAAACTTGTTGGGAAGCTTCTACTCCCACTTACATAACTTTTTTGCAGGCTACAACTCACAAGAGGCTCCTACCTCAACAAGCTCCAACCTGTTCTTTTTCAAAGTTACAACTTGAAAGGAGACTACAATCCCCTGCTACAAAAAAATACAATGTGTTGGTTTACTTGGACAATAATAATGAATACCTCTATCTATGTTTCGACTTCTCCTCCTCCTCAAATCTTCTTCACATGTGCTATGTAACTCATGAACACAACTAAGCTCTTCCACATACTCTCTAACCATTCAACGTTTACAAAAGCACATATTTTATAAAGATAGTTGTATGGCTATTAGTATTCCATGCATGAGTATGAAATGAAAAGTTTGCCTCTTTGCATTCCAACGCTCTCTCTTTGTTTCCATATTCTTTTCAAATTTGAATATTAAAATAAAAACAAATTAACCTTAAAAATATTTGAAAATTTGAAGTAACATAGGCCAATATTAATGATTACAAAAGCCAAACTCCAAAGACCTCTTCAACCTTTGTTTTATGACACTTCAATCAAACACTCCAATTACAACCTCATGCATCATAACCTTTGAGCATCACAGTCTCTAAGCTAGCATTCCTGATCAACAACATACCTTTGTTCTGCATCCTTATCATTGTGGCTGCAACATATTCCTGTCAACGTCACTAGCTCAACAACATTTTCCATTTCCCTTTGCATCGCAACTTCTTCATGTCATTGCCTTGCATCACAACAATGATTAACATCTCCATCCACAAGCAACATATATGTTCTTCAACCTCAACAACCTCTGCAACATAGCATCACAACATCACACCATATGCAAGCATCCTCTAATGAGAAACACATACTTAACTCCTTCACCTCCTTGATGCTCCTTTGCCATCAATGACAACTATGCCCACAAAGCTTGTAATCAAAATTTTCACGCCTCAAGTAAATTCATATATAGTTACATATAAAATATTACATTTTCAAAGTTCTTCTATAAAAATCACTTTAGAGATAAAATTTACATCATAGTTATATTTTCTTATATAAATAGATTTATGTACATCATGAAATTGTGCGGTATAATGAAAGGTATAATAAAAAAGAAGCATAGGTGTGGAGTATACTTCCTATACTAATTTATGATAGAACAATGCACAAAAACTCAAAACACAATACTTGTGAATAGATAACAAACCATTAACAATATGATTTGATATACTCAATGTATTATTCAAAAACTAAACAATTACTCTACATTTTAGTTTCTTTGTATTTTCAACAAGAGTGTTGACTAATTGACTTCAAGCCTACACTCAATCACCCAATGGACCAATATACCAACTTTTAATGAGATTTACCATACATTATACAATAAAGTGTCCATTAATAGACTTAATCATATGTAATAACATAGGTAAACACCGTGAATTACTTAATACTACAAATCCATAAACTACAAACTTATAATTAATTCTATTAAGATTAACTGAAGTGTTTTATAACTAACTGAAAGTTATTATTAATATTTATAAATTTAATTCGAAAAATTAGTCTAAATAAAAACTTAAAATAAATTTGTTTATTATTAAACTAACTATTTATAACTTAGTTAAAATTAACCTTAATTAGAGGAGAAGCTACGATACTAACATTTGTCTTGCAGCGAGCGAGATGGAGGTAAACAAAGCATGCGAGAGGGAAAAGCCTATGACGGTGGTCAATCTGCTCCACCAGTTCCTCACAATGCATGAGATCAGAGAGGTATCTTGCGCCAAATGGAAGAAGGGGTATTCGATAGTGTATGTTTGGGATATGATGCTCACTGCAATCGAGCAGAGCATAGACAATGGGGAGGCATATCTCGAACAAGGACTAGAAGGATCATTCCAGAGACATTGCCTTATGCTGGAAGGGTTAGGGCACAAAGCGATCTTCATCTGAATGCATCTGATCATTAGATCTGAACCTCATATTGTCTACAAATGAGATGGGGATAACTTACCATAATTGATCTAATATCTAGGGCTAGTCTGAACTAGAAGCACTGCAACAAGCCTCCTCTTTCAGTTTTTTTTATGGGTTTTCTGCGCATCTAAAGCCATACCTGCTAAAATATCTCATCACTTTCTTGGGGATGCACAAATCTCCGATATTGGGGACAGATCCGCCCTAATCTTGTAAGAAGGACAGAAAACTCTCATCACTTTCTTTGGGATGCACAACTCTACGATGCTGGGGATAGATCTACACTGATCTTGCGGGAAGGACGGACAACCTATTCAAAGACTCACTATCACATATCATATTTGTGCTCACAGAGGTCATTTGGGGTAGATTTGTAGATTATTACACCATTGTCTACAATGAATCTCATCAGCGAGGTATGGTATGCTAAAAATATTAGACCCCCCATATCGGATCTAGGATTTCCACACGTTTTATGCACATCTAATTCTAGTCAAGGCAAATCCAGATTTATATCGAGGACTTCTGAAATCCTTTCATAAGATATGCCCTCACATACATTTGAACATAGAGTAGAAAGGAATCTACAGTCATCAACTGTGCATGTAATGCAGTCTATGCTATAAGAAATAGAAATCTCATTTGGCACTAATTCGGATCTCGATACTCAAGCTTCCCTGGATCAAGATGATCAGAAACCCTTCCAATTTTTTTCTCAAAACTCCTGAAGGTAAATCTTTATTAGTATGGGTACAAGCTTTAGACAAGGTTTCACAATTGAAGCAGAATATCATGAAAAATATTGGCTATCCATCACACCTTCAAAACCCAATATGTAGTGGCAGATATATGCATCATAATTAAAATCTACATGAATATAAAATTCTTTCTACATCCACCATCATCCTAAATCTGAGATTGAGAGGCGGAGTAACAAGATCTAGTAAATCAAAGGGAACTGAAGGTGTTACTGGCTCTAGCTTACTAAAAGGAGCAGAACCAAACTAGGAACACATAAATGGTGGACTATCCTACAAAAACATCCTACAGGGAAAATAAGAAGATATAGCACACACAGAACAAACAAACAATATGCCCAGTCCCTACATAGTGGAGCAAAAGAATCATATCCAGAACTGAACATAAACATTCCATAAACAAACAATCTTTGCACAACTTGTGAAGAACAAGCCATCATCTACAGATTCAACAACTTTTGGATAAAACCAATGGATCTCTTTCATTGGATATTCACAAACTGGACAACAAATTGTGAAATACACCTTTGCTCCAAAGGTTTTTTCATTGTAAAGTTTTCATCATCGGAGGATCGAGGAATTATACTTCAGGAAGGCCCATGGTTTTAGGGATCAACGAGACTTTTCATTGCTCCATGGTTCCCATATTTTGACGCAAACACCATGATTGTATCTAGAATGTCGGTCTGGGTTCGGCTTCATAACCTTCCCTTACATTTCTAGCATAACCAAGTGCTAGAAGGAATTGAGACTATTTTAGGACGATACATAAAAATAGGCACTCAAAGAATGGAGGAACGAATATATATTTCCGCATGAATATGTGTGGAAGCAGACCTCTGTAAAGTCCTATTGGATCGCATATAATTGATACACAAAAAGCAGAGCTGGATCTAGTTCTTAGATTTCGAGAACACATCCTGTAGATGCCGAATATGCAGAAAAAACATGACATCTA
Organism: Pinus taeda; assembly: GCA_000404065.3. NCBI lineage: Eukaryota > Viridiplantae > Streptophyta > Pinopsida > Pinales > Pinaceae > Pinus > Pinus taeda. Next base: position 45,843 of record APFE031025221.1, on the reverse strand, counting down.
CAAAACACGTGCCTTGAAGCCAAGAAAGAATCAAGAATGAAGAAGAAATTGGGAAAGCAACCTAAAGGATGGCAATTTCCCCCAAATGAGCCAGATGAAGAAGTGGACGAAGCAGAAAAAACACCACTCCCAATGTAGAAAATCACAATCCGCAAGAAAAAGAAGGAAAGGGGGAAGCAACACAAGAACCAACCGATTTACAGATTATTGCGACACAGTTAGCAAGGATATAAGAGGTAAAGGATTCTAGCAGTTTCAAACGTCATCGTGCATCTGACAATTCTGATTCAGATAAGGAAATTTCAAGAATAGAAGAAGGAAATCAGCTAGCCATTGTCTCATCCACACCATCTCAAGGAGAATAACGAAGGGTTGAAAAAAAGAAACGGAGAAATGGAAAAAAGTATAAACTTTTCTCTTCATCTATTTAAGTTGATTATTTGGAATGCTTTCAAGCATCTGCAACATGTCATTTTGTTTTCATTAATAAATACGATTTTTCCTTGGGAAAAATACTTAGTTAAAGTTAAACCTAATTATATTTATAAATTTCAATTAAAAAATAGCTACTTAAACCAACCAAATGAAACAAAAATAAAAACATATATTTTCCTCGTATAAAATATAAAAATATTTTACACATTAAAAAACTTAAAATAGATTCTATTTTACTTAACTAGTCAAAGTTAACCCTAATTATATTAGATATCATTTTTAGGATTCAACTGCGTTAAGTAAGTCATTTATCTATGACCATTTCCATGAGGGGTAGTCGTAACTGACTAATTTCTCATGATTTTTGAATAGTCCACTTAGCACTCATTGCATCGGGTGATGCTCACAGGGGTGAAAAAGTGGGATTGAAACTAGTGAAATGAATCACATAGCGTCAATCATCACTTTCGAGGCTTGCACCTGGTAACCAGGACTTCCTGGAGATCACCCATCCCAGATCGCCTCTGGCTCAAGCACGCTTAACTGTGGAGTTTTCCCACAATCAAGCCCACTTAGCTTGCTACCCCATTTGCACAACTTTAGCAAAGTATTGTGCCTCATGAACCATTCAAGTAGAGTTCCCTTCACTCATTTGAATTAAGTATTGGAGGTTTTCGCAGTGCATTATATTAGATATCATTTTCGGGATTCAACTGTGTTAAGTAAGTCATTCATCTATGAGTGCTAAGTGGATTATTCAAAAATCATGAGAAATTGATTACCTCTCATGGAAATGGTCATAGATGAATGACTTACTTAACACAATTGAATCCCGAAAATGATATCTCATATAATGCACTGTGAAAACCCCCAATACTTAAATCAAAAGAGTGAAGGGAACTCTACTTGAATGGTTCATGAGGCACAATACTTGCTAAGGTTTGCAAATGCGGTAGTAAGTTAAGTGGGCTTGATTGTAGTGAAAACTCCACAATTAAGCGCGCTTGAGCGAAAGGCGATTTGGGATGGGTGACCTCCCGGGAAGTCTTGGTTACCGTGTGCAAGCCCCGGAAGTGATGATTGATGCTATGTGATTCATTTCACTAGTTTCAATCCCACTTCTTCACCCCTGTGAGCAATGCCCAATGCAATGAGTGCTAAGTGAATTATTAAAAAATCATGAGAAATTAGTTAGTTACGACTATCTCTCATGGAAATGGCCATAGATGAATGACTTACTTAACACAGTTGAATCCCAAAAAAGATATCTAATATAATGCACTGCGAAAACCCCCAATACTTAATTCAAAAGAGTGAAGGGAACTCTACTTGAATGGTTCATTAGGCACAATACTTGCTAAGGTTTTTCAAATTTGGTAGCAAGCTAAGTGGGCTTGATTGTGGGGAAAACTCCACTGTTAAGCGCGCTTGAGCAAGAGGCAATTTGGGATGGGTGACCTCCAAAGAAGTCCTGGTTACCGGGTGGAAGCCCCAGAAGTGATGATTGACGCTATGTGATTCATTTCACTAGTTTCAATCCCACTTCTTCACCCCTTTGAGCATCACCCGATGCAATGAGTGCTAAGTGGACTATTCAAAAATCATGAGAAATTAGTCAGACACGACTACCTCCCATGGAAATGGTCATACATGAATGACTTACTTACCACAGTTGAATCATGAAAATGATATCTACCTGATGCAATGAGTGCTAAGTTATTTGTTGGGGCCTTCGTTTAATTTTGAAAAGGTTTTGACCAATTTTGGCTAACCAAAGGACGAGAAGGAAATGAGAGGCAACAACAGTTGGTTGGCGGAACAAGCAGTTGAACAAGAATTGCCGCAAGGTGGCAGCGGAAGGCAAAGGAAGTCGGGGGGCTGGGAAGGTGCAGAAGCAGTCGAGGGGAAGAACAACTGAGCAGGAACTGACAATCTAGGGAACAAAGAAGGATATAAAAGGAAAAGACCAAAAAAAAAGGGGGTGGGATTTAGCAAAGTTCAAGAGAGGAGCAGCAGAGTTGTGAGAGGAGGTGAAAGGTTCCCTGGTTGCGGCAGACGGAGGGAAAGTTGCAGGAGCCTGGAAGACTTGGTCCTTGAAGCTGAACCGAACTCGTGGAACCAAGCCGGGTATTTCCTGTAGTTGTTTGCAGTGGAAGCCAGAGTCATATTGTAATGTTTTTTGTTACGATTAATATAAAGAATGGCTAAGACCGGCTGCAACTTGTAATGTATATGGGCCCTATGTATGATGAATCTTCAAATTTGTGAATGTCTTATCAATTGCATGTAATTGATAGTTCTTAGATTATCGCGAGTATGTTGTTATCTCTGCGTTATATGTAATGTTTCTGTACATGTGATCAAATGCAACCCGATTAATACTTTCTCGACTCCATGCTGAACCATTTTCCTTTTTGGTCAAGGCACGCCTCGGGTGAGACTCCTTGCCCTTTGGAGTAAGGTGAAATGTCAGCGTTGTCCTAGACTACAACGAACTATTGTTGGTCTTCTGTGCTCGAACCGAGGGTCTTTCCCCTGATGACTCTTTTGAGCCAACACTATTCAAATATCATGATAAATTAGTTAGGTACGACCACCTCTCATGGAAATAGTCATAAATGAATGACTTACTTAACGCAGTTGAATCCCGAAAATGATATCTAATATAATGCATTGCGAAAATACCAATACCTAATTATATTATAAATTTCATTTAAAAATTTTAAATAAATCGACGAAAGATGGTAAACAAACCAAATAAAACAAAAACATTAATATATTGGTTTCCGTATTAAAATATATTTTTCTTATATATTAAAAAAAAACTTAAAATAAGTTCTATCATAATTTACATAACTATTTTATAACTAAGTAAAAATTAACCCTGATTACATTTATAAACTTCAGTTAATCCAAAAAAGAAACATGTCAGAAAAAGCTTGAACAAACCTAATGAAACAGTAGCCTCTCTTGCAATTTCCCGCCATTTTATGATATCATTATGTGTCTCATTACTCTCCATTGGCTTTCATTTCCCTCCCAACATTTCACTTCTCCCCATCTGTATTGGTTTTTGGCCTCGAATGCAGTCTTTTACATCAAAGGAGTTCTGTGAATCAACAGTATGCCGCCCGCTACAGACAAATTCTCCAGACTCCCAGATGCCATCCTCTGCTCCATCCTTTCTAAAATCCCGGTTAAAGAGGCCATCAGATCTTCCCTTCTCTCCAAGCGATGGAGATTTTTGTATACCCAGATGCCCCAACTCATTCTCTCTCCACGTCTTCTTTTGGGCCCTCTGCATCCAGATCCCCTATCCATTGCAACGGTGGAGAATATCATCTCCAAAATTCTTCTCTTGCATTCCTCTGATCTGGAAGTCTTTTATCTATCCATCGACGTTTACCCTTCCGCGCGTATTTGCAATATTGATACCCAATGGCGGTTTACACGCGACAGTGTATACAAATGGGTGCGGTGCGCAGCATGGAGAAATGTTCAACACCTCACTCTCTGTGATTCCCCAGAGAGGGAAATCCCGCCTCCTGCCCTTTTCTCCTGCACTCGTCTCGTTACGCTCACACTCTACAACTACATTCTCTCCCCTCTTCCAACCCATTTCTATGGATTCAACCATCTCACCACTTGCAACTTCAACTACATGGAACTGACAGACCAGTCTTTAGCTCACTTTGTTTCACATTGCCCTCTTCTTCAAAATTTCAGCTTACATAAGTGCGTTGGTCTGCAGCAGCCTACCATCTCGGCTCCCAACATTACAGATTTAGAAGTGAGTGATAGTGTGGAGGCTTTAACAGTGAACTGCCCGAAGCTTAATACCCTGAAGGCATACCTGATAAAGGATTTGAGGGTGAATGGGATACTGTTTCATGAGATTTCATGTTCAATTTGGGAACTCAACATGTAGGGTGGAAGTAATTTGATTGGATTGAAAATGGAATCGTTTCCTGAGGAATACAATATCTCAGTGGAGAGACTTATCGACATAATAGGGAGCTTCAAGTTATTGAAGCGGCTGGTCGTTTTTGTTGGGCCTTTGCTGAAAAGTGAAAAAGAGATGGATATTTCTCTTCTCAGTGTGTTCGACAGGCTTCCTCATCTCGAGGAACTATACATGGGCGAGAACTTTCTGTCAGTAAGAACATAATCTCTGCATAACTTTGATGTGTTCAGTGCAATAAATGTTTCCATGGTTGTGTGTTTGAATCTGCTTCCCATAGGTGTCAGGGTATCTATAATGTGCAAAACATGTTAGACAAGGCATATGCTGATGTGGTTTAAGAAACAGATTATCTAACATGTCTTACATTTATGTACCATTGTCTTACATTTATTTAAATCTAACTATAGGCATGCAGGCAGTGGGGTATGTTTACTTGGATTGTATATTCCATGTATTTGAGGAGAATAAGTAAAGTAAATTGTCGACATTTCTCTATGACTATGTATACCAGAATCTGAAATCAACATAAAATCATGATACCTTAGCTTACTGAAAAGAATGCCCACTGTAGATATGCACATGCTGTGAAATTCTTCATTGGTATTTTTATTTTCCATATTTATGCCTTTTACCTTGTAAATGAGGGCAGAGATGGTTGACTGTAGTTTTGAAATGCAATGCAGGAGCTAGCAAACCATGCTATATCTTTATCTCTAAACTCCCCACTCTCTAATCTTCATAAGATACGGGTGTACATACATCTAGATGGAACCAGTGACAGGGAAATCTGTGTATTAGGCTGCCTTCTTCAGAACACGCCTGCTCTACAGGTCATGGAACTTCAATTAACTGATGACACGGATTCCGAAAGTCCAATGTATACATGGTTTTTAGAAAAAGTGTTATATTTGAATAGAGCTTCAAAGCAAGCAAGGATAGTGGTATGAGAATTTCCTTGTAAAATACAGGCTTCAAATTCATTGAACCTGTCACTAGTAAAAGGGCTTTCCTTTTCCTTAACAGAAGGGATGGCCAATGAGATTTTGGAGAATGTCAGCAAGAATACAATTTAATATTTTTTGAATGGAAATTCAAGATAGTGTTGAGTCATGTTCTTTATGAATCTCTTTAGCCAGTTAAAGGGAGTTCATGGAAGTTGGAAAGGGCTTAGTTTATGACAGAGAAACTAAATATTATAATGGCTTTAAAGTTGGTTTATATATTAATTATTGAATAAAAACCGCAAATGTTTTGTTATTATTTTTTATTTAAATAATTGTTGAAAAAAACTGCATATATTTCATTATTTTCTCTTTTATTGTAAGGAGCATTATTAGCTAATTAGGAATCGACCTGGTGATCCGGAGAAGGGGTAATTTCTGAGCCTTCATTAATAATTATCCCAGGTATTTTACAATATCATTATTATCTCAGTTCAGAAATAAACAACAAATACTTAGGCGTGGAATACAATTATCTGAAGCCAGAAAAACAAACAACAAATACTTAGGGTAGAATACAATTATCTGAAATCAGAAAAACAAAGAGATTATATATTCATGTACAAATTGAACTCTCACTGTGAGGGTAATTACGAACAAAAGTCAGTTGTTAATTGACATCATATAATTGATGATCATTTCATCATGAAAATAAATCCTAAATCTAAATTAAATTGATGTTGCTTATGAACTCTATTTTTACTTTTATAGTTTACGAATAAATATTTTTAAAATTTTCTAAAATTAAAAGGTAATAGGCTGGGTAGCTCAATTGTTGATTGTTTTGATAATAAAGAGTTTTGCTTGTTTGATTCAGCTCAATTGTGTACATGATCATGCCAGTTGTGGCTTGTTTGATTCAGCTAGGGTTGATCTCTATTGGTGTCAGCTTCTTAGCAACATCAAATGTGTCCAACAACAGGGGAAAGTATGGTCGCAATTGGTCCACATTGAATACTGGGTGCAGGCCAAGGAACGGTGGAATGTTAAGCTCGAAGGCATTGTCCTCGACAACCTTGGTGATGGTGTACGACCCATATCGGAGTGGGTGAAGTTGCGAGGGGGCCCAACGAGGTGCTCCTTATGTAGATTTAACCAAACTTTGTTGCCCACTTGGAACTTATGTAGCACTCGATGTTGATCATGACATTGCTTGTACTTAGCATTGGCTCTCATCAATATTTCATGGACCTATTGGCAAATGTGCTGAATGCGTTCGATGAAGTTGTTAGCCCTGTTAGCATCATCTTGGACATGAGTTGAATCTGTCGAAGTAGCTGCAAATGGTATGACCACATCAATGGGACATAGTGGTTGGAATCCCAATCCCACCTTGAAGGGGTTGTGGCCAATTGAGATATAGAGTTCTCTGTTATAATTATGCTGGACATAGGGGAGGCTTTCATCCCATGTGTGTGGATGCTTTGAGTTGTACATGTGCAAAATGTGTACGATCATCCTCTTGACGGTCTCTGTTTCGCCATCAGTTTGAGGTTGGAAGGCTATGGACTTAATGAGCTTGGTATTCAGGATCGACCAAAGGCTTGACCAAAAGATACTCAAGAACCTATTGTCGTGATCTGAGATAATGGATTGTGGGATCCCAAAGTGTACCCACACTCATTCAAAGAAGAGCTTCTGCTGTGATACTCTTCTTGCAGGTCGCCAAAATGGCCATCTTAGAGAATCTATAGACGACCATGAAAACACAGTCATTTCCATACTTAGTAGAAGGAAGTTCTGACATGTAATCCATGGACATGGATTTCTAAGGTCGGATAGGAGTAGGCAGAGGAGTATATAGGCCTTGCTTCTTGGTGGTCGGTTTGACAATGGCATAGGCATTGTAGGACCTGATGTACTTCCAACATCTTGTCGAAGGCCCGACCAATAAAAATACTTCTGCAACACTGCCATTGTTTTCTCTACTCCAAAATCTCCAGCAATCCAATCGTAGTGTGCCTTTCAAATCATCTTGGCACACTTACTTGTAGGAACATAGAGGTGTCCCATGTGGTATAACAATTTACCCTGGAGGTGAAAATCAGGAACTTGCTTTCCTTCCAGGAGCATCTGGTATGCGTTTCCAAATTTTGGATCGCCCTTATAAATATGCAGCCACCTCGAAGTCTCGTGTCCACAAGAATCGAGCATAGTGGTCAACACCATTACCAGTGGTTGGCTAAGGCAACCTGCAACATTATTGGTTTTTCCCTCCATGTACTTTATGTTCAGATGGAATTGTTGTAGGTATGTGGACCATTTCTGATGGTGATCGTTTTAAAACTTTCCTTTTGTCTGTAGGAACTGCAGGGTTCGATGGTCTGTGTGGATGACTCTTTCCTTCCCCATAATGTAATAATCCCATTGTCGACAAACCTGCACAATGGAATACATTTATTTGTCATAGATTGAATACTTTCAGACTGTGTATCAAAGTGTCTCACTATGATATGCCATTGAATGCCCTTACTGAGTAAGAAACGCACCAATAGCATAGTTGAAGGCATCTGTATCAATCTCGAACAATTGTTGAAGGTCTTGTAATGTGAGCATTAGTGTAGAATAGAGGCAATGCTTCAACTTGACAAATGTATTTTGTTAGGATTCAGACCAAAAGAACTTTTTTTTCACTCCACCATTAGTGACTTGACTCAAAGGCCGAGTGATATGAGAGAACCCCAACACGAATCTACAATAGAATTGGCTAGACCCAGAAGGATGTGGAGCTCTATTAGAGTGGTTGAGATTGGCCAATCCTGAATAACTTGTGTCTTAGTTAGGTCCACAAGCACACCTCGCTCATTAATGATGTACCCCAAATATTTAACCTGGGTCATACCAAAAGTGCATTTCTCCAAATTGGCACACAATTTGTGTTGTCACAGGGTTTGGAGGACTTGTCAAATATGATGGAGGTGCTCTTCCTAACTTTGGTTGAAGAAAAGGATGTTATCCAAATACACTATCCCGAAAAAGTTGGTGAAGGGTCGCAAAATTTCTTCCATCAACCTCATGAAGGTTGCATGGGCATTCGTCAACTTGAAATACATGACCATCCATTCGAAAAGGCCCTTTTTGGATTTAAATGCAATCTTCCACACATCAGAGGGTTTGATTGGTACCTGGTGATAACTAGACTTCAAGTCAATATTACTTAAATGTTTGGCCCCCTTGATTGTCTAGAAGGTCATCAATCTGTGGGATTAAATACTTATTATGAACAATGATCTTATTCGACGCCCAATAGTCAATACAGAGTCTCTAGGTACCATCCTTCTTCTGTAACAACACGATCAAGCTCCCACAGGGTAATGAAGTTGGATTGATGAACCCTTTCTACAATAGCTCCTCAATCTTCCTCTTGATTTCATTGTTCTCTAGAACATAGCATCAATAAATTGGCTCGTTGGATAGAAGCACGCTTTGGGTCAAATCGATGGAGTGCTTGACTTGACAGTGTATGGGTACCCCTGTGGGTGAGGTGAATATGTCCCTGTACTCCTACACGACCTTGTCCATTTGTTGTTGGCGTGCGGAGGAGCCTTGTATGGAGATCGTGGATGTGGCCACAATCTTCTTCTTTCCCTGAGGGCGAATCATAAGGAAGATAAATTTCCTGATTTGGGAAATGACCTTACTGCATTGCTTCACAGAGATCAAAGAGATGATGGTAAGCGGTGCTAGCTGGGGTATCTTGTATAATTTATTACCGAGAGAAATAATAGCAATGTGAGGCCTAGACTCATACACAACATGAAGCTTCCACAAGTATGGTTGGCCTCATAATACATCGCACACTTCAAGGGGAGAAGCATCACACAATACCTCATCTCAGAAAAGCTTGATGTTGTAGGGAAGGTGACACTACTGGCTAACACAGAGATCTCATCCTTGGTGAAGCCACCCGATAATGTTTGGTTGCGGGTGTGGTGTTGTCAGCAGGCCCAAGCGCTTCACAACCTCTAATGAAATGAATTTTTTTGGCTTCTATTGTCGACAATGACCTTCAATGAAGAACCCTTCACCCACATATGTGAGTGGAGCAGTCGTTCCCCCTCCTCTAGATATTCAGGCTAAATCCTCTGGATCTTGGTGGTGGCAGTGGGGGCAATGGTGGCACTGGGCTCTACATCAATAATATGCTTCCCTTTGTCGACACTCACTTGTTTTGTGAGTGGGGATCTTATGGAACTCACACCATCTCCCTGTGTCATTTTTTGTCTTCATGGTGTTGTTCTTTTCTTGCGACTTCAACGAGTTTTCTTGGGTCAACCTGCCTTGGCTTTGTCCTTTGTTTGATGGTTTGGGGGCGCCTTTCCCTTGCTTCAGATTCGCAAATCCAAAGTCTCTTTTCTTCTATTTAAATTTCTGCTCAATCTTGACAGTGTATTAATAGGCGGCACCAAGCGAGGTAATGTCCAGGAACTTCATCTCGTCCTAGATGTACTTGTGTAGATAGTCGTGGTACTTGAGTACCAAATGCTACTCAAAATCGTTGATACCCAACTTCGTGCGAAGGGGATGAAGAATATTTGTGAACTCTGGCTCGTCTTGGTCCCTTCCCTGCCGCAACATGGTCCACTTTATGTAATTATCTTCATAGCTCCCGACAGGGTAATTTTCTTCCTTGATGGGGTCTCGGAAAGAATTCTAGGTAGAGACAGCTGAAAACAGTGAGGGTTCACTCTCATCGTTTTGTTCACAGTAGGTTTCCTACTAGTCCTTGACATGGGGGACGACTTTGAGGAGTGCGAAATAATATTTTCCTGATTGGAAAAGCCATGAACCGAAAAATATCTCTCTAAAATATTTAACCATCTATCTACGATGTCTGCATCTATCTGGCCTTGAAATATGGGAATGTCAAAGTTTACTTGTACCTTAAAGGGAGTGGCACCTCCAGAGTGGTTGTTGGATGAAGATGCATCTCCTGTAGGTAGTCTTTGAAGGATCTAGGGAAAGTTATCCATCATCGTGTTTCTCTCTTGCTCCCTCTTATTTATTTTTTTTCGCCATGGGAGTTCATCGAGGTTTGTGAAGCTGGTCTTGTAAAGGTTCAACCAGTTCGAGCCCTAACTCCTTATACCCTGACCTTGTTGGGGACATGCAAATAAAAACAGAGACAAAACACACTGGTTTGACACCACTGATCCAAACTTATACATGAATGCAATAAAATACATATACAAACACAAACATCGAGATGCAGTAGAAATAAACTTTGATTTTTAATATCAAAGAACTGAAATATGCTTACATACAAAATGGAAATAAATTATCTTGAGCGATGGTAGTTTATCTATGAGAAGAGATGTGGTGGCTACATGGATTTGAGCTATGTTACAATGAGGGTCAAGGGCCTTTTTATTATTGAACAACAAGGGAAAACCCTAACCCTAGGAGATGGAATGCCAAGAGTATTTGGGCTTCGTTATGGTTTGTTGGGCAACCAACTTCCCGGGGTTGTAACTTGGTCATATGATCTTTGTTTGGCACATATGATACCTTGTTGGAAATATCTCTCCAAGTAATATAGGATTTGCTGCAAGGCCCTACCTATGGCTATGGGCCTGCTGCGAACCTCAAAAATACGTCATTTAGAGGGTCAAAACAACTCTGAAAGTTCAGGATGAAAAATTCCTAAAAATAGTAAATGATGCTATAATCAAGGAAATAGATGAAACTGAATAGAGGTTTAGGTGGAATAGGAAGGTGACCACCAATATCCATGTGGATCAGAGAATACATCAAACATCTTTGCAAGAGTTGTCCTTCCCTTAGGTGAGAACAACGCGTGAGTAGTTCAAAACCAAAGTTCGAATTGTTGTATTGTTGGGGTTTCTTTAAAGGTTATTTAGATGTTTTTAATAAATCTAGCATTCAATTTTACAGAGTTGATTCACATTAGGAATACATTAGAAATACTCTTTGCAATCAATGGTTGTTTGATCCACTTTTTACCAGGTTCTATTGCGTAAAATATAATACTACAATTTTACATTTTACCCAAAATTTCCTCTCAATGGTCCACATATTGTAATTTTTATTCATATTTGAAGTATAAAAGTAAACAAACTCAACTATTAAAATTACAAGGGGTCGGAGCAAAAATATTGAGTAAAATGCAATATTTAGCATAGAGGGTGATGGGAAATATAAGGTAAAATGTAATAATATTACATTTTAATTAGTATTCCCCCCTACCCTTGGCCACTTTTTATTGGGTGGGGGTGGTAATAAATATTAACATATAATACTATAATATTTCATTTTATCCAAGATTTTCTCTCACTCGAGCCACTTTGTATTAAAAAAATTATTTATGTCTGAGGTTCCTAAGTAAACTTAACTCCTATGTAAAGATTTAATCCCAATATGGTAGCTTAGAAATTTCATGAATAATATGAAACTTATTCACAGAGATTATCCCGATTATACACTAATTGTGGAATACATGCATAATACATAACCTCCTCTACGTTGATCATCAATTTGCAGTATTAAGAAACAATTGCATGCGAACATAGAAGCATCAATCACACATATCAACACAGTATATCACTTGGGAAAGCATCTTGCTAAAAACCCCAAACTATCTGTATATTATATTGATTGAGAACATGTAACAAAACATAGTACAATACTCCTCGCAAGTACTCAGTACTATCTCCACCTGTTACACACAAACTAGCTCAGATCTGAATCAATCACTGGCTCAAATCACCTCCTCTACTTGCCTGCCTCTATTGCGCAATCCTGCATGAGAATACTACTCAATGGCTGAACCAAACTCGTGTTTCCTTGTGTAACACTACGCAATCCTCATTGGCAACTCAATCCCACTGATTGTGCAAATCACATGCACAACTATAGTCACAACTGACAGCTGTCTTGCCCTTTCACTTACCTCTAACACTTGTCTCCACTGAACTGT
>APFE031025221.1:0-33486 GCA_000404065.3 Pinus taeda | reverse complement strand
CATCATCGACAGTAACCCCCACACTTCCCAGCTCATCTCGACACTGAGTGAACTTTGTGAGATACTTGGGAATACTGTCACCCTTCTCACATTTGATGTTTCTGAGTTAATCTTTGAGCGCCAGCTTCCTCTGATCGCTCTTGCTTTGGAATAATTCTGTTAATGATTTCCACATCAAATATGGAGTAGCCTTTCCATGGAGGCTGGACACAATGTGATCCTTCACGGCCTCCAACAGAATCCTTCGACATTTTGCGATCTTCTTTTTCCAAGCATCAGCTTGAGTAGCATCAGTAGGCTTTGGGATATCCGTATCATGAACCCCTTCAGCCCGTTATCATCCAATACTGCCTCCATCCTGTCCTTCCATGCAATATAGTTTGAGCTGCCCTCAAGAGCATACTCCAATCGCAATCCGTTGAAAGACATTGCTGCGTTGTCACCAAGAAAACACTGCTGCAAATTCGAATTCCACAGCAACCAACTCAACCGCCTCGGATCTAAGATTCACGAGAACACAATATTTCTCGTACAGAGATTGACTGTATGGGCTTTTACCGGATATTTCACCTTCCAAAGGAAGGATGAATCCAGAGGCTACCTGGCCCGATTACAGGCTCTGCCTAGAGAAATAGAATGTAAACACTTCCTGAGTAGTAGATCTGATGATCAACAGCTCTGATACCATGTAGGAATTTTGAATAATTTAACACATATTCAATGGAGATTATCCTGATCATGTACTATTGTGGAAAACATACACAATACATAAGCTCCTCTACGTTGATCATCAATATAGCAGCATCAATAACAATAAAACATCAAGAGCATTCACCCATTAACACAGTATGTATCCCGGGGAAAGCATCTCGCTAAAAACCCCAACTATCTGTATATTAATGATTGAGTCATGTAACATTACAAAGTACAATGCTTATCACAAGCAATCCAGTACCTATCTCCCCCTGTTACACACAAACTAGCTCATATCTGAATCAATCACTGGCTCAAATCTCCTTCGCTGCTTTGCCTGCCTCTATTGCACAATCCTGCATGAGAATACTGAGAATGGTTGATCCATTCACGTGTTTCCCTTGTGTAACACTACGCAATCCTCATTGGCAACTCAATCCCACTGATTGTGCACATCACATGCACAATTATAGTCACAACTGACAGCTGTCTTGCCCTTTCACTCACCTCTAACACTTGTCTCCACTGAACTGTCCATGCACTGAGTTAACTAATATATTCTTTAGTTGCTTTATGAATTAATAATTAGTGAATTAATTAATAACTAATTCACACCACTCATCACTTAGTCTATTTTTCAGTTAGACTAAATACAACTAGTTCAACTAAGTCAAACTGAACACAACTCCATCAACTCCTGATCCAACTCCATAGAACTCAATCACTGAATTCCTAATTGAATTCCTCCATGCAATAGCTCAAGTAACCCATGAGAAACACATATTTCCTTCTAGCAGCTGCATGTGCCACATCCGTAGCTCAAACTAAAGTGCTCCAAGAGAATAAGATAATGTTATTCTGTTCTATTTTTAGCTTGGCAGTCTAGAAATAGACTCCGCCCATATGTCTAAAAATAGAGGTCCATCTATTTTTACCAAATTGACCAATCATCCACAAATAGCATCCCGCAACTCATAGACCATGATCCATATGTCTAAAAATAGACTTTGCACCAAAAATAGCCTGCGGGCCCACTTAGTGAAGGCGACTTCTTTTCACTAAGCTCCATCATCTTGTTGCATTTTCAACAAGTAGAGATGTTGTAATCTTTAACATTATTTTTAACAGGATCGAATATTGGTATTACTTTCAAAAAAAGGATGAGGGAGCAAGCTCCCATTACAAAATTTTTGGAACTAGCCAGGAAGAGGAAGAGAGCAAGGGACTTGCTCCACCAAAATCAACTGCTATCCTATTTTCATAGATTCCTAGCCTCCCCACTACATCTTGCTTGTAAAATATAATGAATTGTTGTAATAAAAAATTGCATTGACATTTCATGATAAAAAATGTTACTTAGATAAGGGACAAATAAGACTAGTGCTGAGGCAATTGAACAACAACAAGAGTGTTCTGAAATAAACTGCGAGCAGGGACCCAATACTTTTGGTTCACATGGTCTCCTCTTTGTCTTTATTTCTGTTGCTTTGATCCACCGTAATTGAGTTTTCTCCAATTTTGTCGGTGGTGATTTCTTTGAGTAAATTGACAAAGTTTTCTAGGAGAACACACCTATTGCCCAGAGTCTCGATTTCAGAACTTTGATCCTTAAGGCACTTCATAAGATATGGATTCTCCATTTTGGTCTGACAATGAACCTAGCTGACTGAATCCCTTAGCTGATCAATTACAAATTTGTGTGCTCTATAGTGGACACAAGAATCATTCTTGGAAGAGCGCGCAAGGGGATCCATTTGTGCTAGGGGCCAGTGAAGAACCTTTGTCGTAGAACAACAGATAGCAAAGGTGGAAGGCTTAGAATCAAATAGGTGAAGATTCAATAGACATGATAGAGGGTTGCTCTGAGACGCAAAGAGCCTAAAAGGTGCAATAGAATAGAACACTTAGGTCGAAGCCCAATTGCAAGCAGAAGAAAGAGAAGTGAGGATAAACATGAGTGCTTGGTAGCACAATAAGAAGAGATCAAGATAGGGATATAAGGCACTGAGAGATGAGAGGAGATATAAAAGGTGGAGTGTACGTAGCTTTAGAGGATCAAGGACGAAGAAGGATAGCATCACAAGAATAATGAGAGACAAAAATCCAAAAAATCATCTTGGAGCAGAGTTGAGGGGACTTAGTAGATTTTGTTGGGATTTCACTTCTGACAAGGAGGATAAGGAGCTCATATATTTGAGACTTCCCATGCCCACTATGTGACCAATGGAGTAGGATTCAACTTTGAAAAGAGAATAATATCATTCAAAGAATTAATAAGGACTGACAGACTCGAAAAATTCATCTTCAGAAGGATAAGCACTTCATTTGTACTCACATGAAAATCATGCCTACGTCGAAGAGAATTCATAGAATTATGTAATATCTTTGTAGTGTATTTCATCATTCATTTTGACTTGTACCTGAGGGAATAAGCACACATTATTTGCATGTTTTTCAAGAACCTTGTTATGCTCTCTTAAAAGATGAAAATGAGAGACATTACCCAGAATTTTAAGTTGATGTCGAATAAGAGACATTAACCAGAGTTCAACATTTTTTGGATTTGTTTTGGAAACCATTCACTGGATTGATATTGAGTTAATCTTCTATAATGACTGGATTCATATGGTTTATTTTGTTTATAATTTCATATCCCAAAAGAAACCCGTATGCTTCAGCTTTATTGTTTGATTCTATACCTAATCCCCATTCAAAGGAGATTGAACTTGCATTTCCTTGTTCAATAACGTGACCGCTTGCTCTTGTTTTTCCTGGATTATATTTTGAATCTCCATTGAATAAAAGACATGGACGCTTCAAAGAATTTATCCACAACAGAAATTCCTTTTATTTCAATCTAAATTTCCAGTCTTTTGGCTTGCTAAGAATAAGAGGAGGATAGTCCCTAACTTGAGGTTTATCCAGGATCAAATTCATCAATGCTTTCTCTTCTTGCTAGGGGTTGCTTGGATCCAAATCCTTTTCTCCTTTAACATGTATAAATTTTTAAGCGAGCCCCCAAGCTTTGGAAAGAATTTACCTAATTTCAGGCTTTTTGTCTTGGAAGATTTGCTTATTGCGAGCAAGCCATATTTTCCAGTAAAGAAAAGGAGACAACTCCAAAATATTTTTATTGGGTTTTTATTGTTGAGAAAATAAGGGTAGGATGCTCTCCAATTATCATAGAAGTCCGAGAGGGATAAATTGAAATTAACGTTGACCTCTATCGGATGAATAAGCTTCAGCCAACAATCTTTAGTAAAATTTCAGTTTTAAAAAAAGATGTTTTAATGTTTCTTCATGTTTACAGCATGGGGGGGCATCTGGAAGGCCCTTGAATTCCTTTTTTCCTGAGATTGACCGTTGTAAGTATCTTGTATTTGAGCATTGTCCACACAAAGTATTTTATTTTTGGTAAGCTTTCAATTTTCCACAAAATCTTTCTAGTGAGGCCAAACTTGTAGACCAAGATCTGCTTGGAGCTTCGTATACCTAGACTTAACTGTATAAATCGCTCCAAATGGATTCTATTTGAAGTTATCTTGGTTTTGAAGACTTATAGGCACTGCACCCTTAAGATTTGAGATAAACAATTTCCATTGATTACTAAGGTCGAAAGGGAAAGTTCGGGGAAGCCACCCATCCCATGATTATCTTCATGATTCCAGGAAGAAATTTGATCAAGAATATTTATTCATTTACTTTGCATCCAAGTCTTGAGAGGGTGGATTTCTTGGAAGTATGAAAGAGGGGGAGATACCGTGATACTTTCACTCCACAAATTGATATCTTGTCCTCCTCCTGGAACTCTAGAAGTATTATCCTTTATCAATGGAAGGGCTTTCCTGATAAGCTTCCAAATGTGCAAACAAAGCCTGGTAGGGATGTTACCGGGAATAGTGTCCACTCAGAGCTGCTATTCCCACTAAGACTGGTAGCTATCTTAGAAACAAACAAGTAAAGTCTACTTCCGTTTTCCTTTATGAAAATAGATAAGAGTGGAACAAAGGACACTAACCTTAGTCTTGCGCTTGGTTTCCTTGCTTGATTCCTTTCCTTCCTGATAGACCTTTGCCACTTCTTCTTTGTCTGCCCAGCTTCAAAGAGCACTTGTGGAATCAAAGCAGCATACTACTATCAAAGAACATAGATCTATATTCATAAATAACACAGGACCAGATATGTGTTAACCATAGAAATGCATATATAATCAAACATACAAGAATATGGAGGAAAACTTGAATAGCTTTATTAAGATCAAGAATAGCAAGAGAATTACAACCATATGTTCTGACCCAGCATCATCCTCCAGCAAGAAAGCCCTTCTTCACCTCAAGTAAAGCTTAGATCACCCAACACTATGAAGTTTCACCAAAAAACCAACATCACTTCTCTACAAGATACAAGATTCCAGCTTCTGGATCTCTGTGATTAGGGATCCATATATAGATGATTGTAGTGGGGTGAGTCATCTTCTGGGGTTTTGTTTGGTGTCTTCTCTCTGATAGTTCTTGATTCCACTTGGAGACTGATGATCTCTTACTCATCCCTGGTCGAAAACAGAGAGGCAAGTGTCAGAGGGGAAGCTTTTGGAAGATTCTATGATCTTCCACCTCGTAAATTGTCCTTCCATTTTCCATTCTCACCATCGCACCCTACAGAGGGGCCATTCAGTATGCATCGCACCCTTTACACTGGGAAGGTGATATGCATCGCACCCTCTGCACTGGGTATTCAATATGGTCTAGTTTTGACCATTTCTGAGTAGTTTTTAGTGGAGAACTTCTGGGAGATGATGTAATCAGCTGACCTTGTTCCTTTAGGTGAAGAAACACTTTTAGGGACTTAGGAGCCCTCAGTTTATGAACATTTATGATTGGGGTTGCAGTCCAAAAAATGTCTATAACACCATCATTATAGCTCGAGTCCAGTCATCAATGCATGACCATAGCAACTACACATACCATGATCTCATGCATGAAAACAACCACCAAATCATTGTAAACTTGACCACGTGTGAATACTAATGTCAATAACAATGTATAATCAAGCATACACTCATGACAACACACTCCACAACAACACCATCAAATTCCCATGGCGACCTCACTGCAACCATCACCCATACCATACAAATGAAACAAGCACATGGTATTACAATAAAAGAAACACATATGCAACTGACATGAATGCATGACCAACACACAACCCATCCATTCTGAGGGGTTAACCATTCTCTGATACCACTTTGTAACACCCTCCTCCCACATCTACCCAAGTAATTGGCCAACCGGGGTAAACATGCGATGAGAAGTTACTATGATATGATTCAACATCCTATGTGTCAGTTAAGGAACTAGAATCGACATAAAGACACCATACCATACCTTCTGCACTACAGGACTCCCATAATGCATCCCAGTCATTTCCCTGACCAATCCCTGGGTCCCACTTAGATTTTAGACCACTAAACCTTACGAAGCTCCCTTGATATGGACAAGGGTGTGTCTGAAAACCTCCAAACACACACACAACATGGGTATTCATGCATCTAGGGACTTTTCTCCTCAGATCTATGCCTACGACTCTGGGATTTGTGCCACTTTTCAAGCGTAGAATCTAAGTCATTGCCCATAAACCCATGTAGCTTTTAGAATCCATAATTTACTAATGACATGACTTACAAATCAAAAACTAACTCCAGGGCTAGGCCTAATCATCCCCAACCACCACTGACCTTCTGTCAAACACTTGTTATCAATGCAATCTATAGGAAATGTATATAAGATAGAGCATAAACGACTGATAACTCATAATATACTTGACAAGAAGAATCACCACCCTCTTCCCTTAACTGTTTTGACATCAGTTAGGTCTTGAATCCATTATCCTTTTAGTTATAATTAGATACATGAAATAACCACAACTATAACCAGTCATATAACCAACATTAAGCCATGTAAATAACAATGAAATAATAGCCATTAAAGCCACATATTGACAAGTACGAAAGCAAATAACTTAGCTTTTACTAAACATAGGCAAGAGCCGACCAGGGTCGAGACTTCCACGTACCACCTAATTGTAGACATGGCTGAACCAAATATTTATTTAATCTAGTCATCCCCGTGCCATATTCCAAGCATGAATGCGGGATATCATGGTTAAACCAATCCAAAAACAACCAATGGAATCCAGAGGTTAAACTACCTCCACCCTCACCAAGCCACGATCTCACCAAAACTGGCACTAAGATCACAAGACCAAACCGAACTTGGAATGCCTCTAGACTCCATCAGTATCCTTGAGTAATTTTATGTCTCTTTATCTCGAGATTTATCTAAATCTACACTGGATCACTAGGCCCTAAATCGATACACCACCCTCAGGCTTTACTGTGTATTCCGCCAAAACCAATCAAGGGATTCCAAGGCCTTTGGGAATTTTCTTAAGACCACCTCTGCCCCAGATTCTAAAACCATCCAGAATTTCCAAAGCTTAAAATTGAGAAACAATACCATCACACCATGGTTATTCAGAAAAAGGAATTGCAAGACTAAAAAACACTGTCATAACCCGAAAAAACCATGCCACCAACAACAAGAGAACCATATACCAACTTGCAAAGCCATGCATGTCGAAATCGTCTAGGAAATCTCGCATGCAATATGTTACCTACAATCATTCCTGCTGAAGCTGCATGATCCTGATCTTCCTTTCTTGATCTTTCCTTTTCTTTTCTTGCTTTTCCCTTCCTTTCTCCAAAGCTAGAAAGCTCCAAGAAAACTCTAAGTGTCCAAGAGTGAGAGAGAGAGAATAATGAGAGATCTCCAAAACTGAACTGACTAAAAGCCATGAACTAATCCTCAAAATCATTTTTATTAATGAGGCCTCTATTTTCTTCATTTTCCATTATTTTTTTTCAATTTCCTCCTCATATACAACATGTGACCTTTCACCTTCCTTTTCTCCCATTTTCCTTTATTTTCATAAATAAATGTGCCAAAAATACATTTTTTGCCTTTTTAATTCCTTTTCCATTGCCTTTGCCAATTTCCCTTAGCCATAAACACATCCAATGATGCCCACTAGGATATCTTTGCCAACATTCAGATTGGAATAAGTTTCCCTTAACCGTGGTCTTATTTTTCATTTATAACATTTATTACATGAATTTTTAACTAGGGGATGTTACAAATAAGAAGAACCCATTGGTTGAACGAGTCCAATATATACATATGTATTAACTAGTAGTTTTGTCTTGGATATATAAAAAATCACAAAAAAATGTAAAACTTAAAAATACAAAAAAATGGTCAAAATGTCTTACCTATGGCACCCCATCACTCGCCATCAGGAAGCATGAGCTCCAAGTCTCTACAGAAATCCATCCTTGTGTATGGATAGTCTTTTATCATAATGAGATGCATGTGCAACCAATTGAAGAAGAAAGGTGTGAAGCTCATCGACGAATGACCTGCATGCCTAAACATGAGATCCACCCATCTCCTCATCTATGGGACTCTTAGATTTACGAGATCGAGTGCGATATGTTGTGGCCTGAGCAATGGAATCCAATTCAAAGAAAATTAAATCAAAATCATAACATAGCCAAATTCTCTTTCATGCTTAATAGTACCCCTTCACTCCAATTTAATGTCATCAACTCTAGACAGTCTAGAGCATATCGCATATGTGACTTATTCACCACATGAAGAGATGCACTGTTGGCCAATCTGACAATAATGAACGTGATCATTTTTAAAGGAAAACAGACTACTTCCTTGGTGTCAATTTTTCCATCCTTAGTTGGTTGGGAGCTTGGTCAGCAATGTGCACTGGCATAATCTTTGATTGTTTCTCCACCACTCCTTGGGCCAGATAAAGAGACGGGGCCACCTCGCTTTGACATACAAGTCAAGTAATATATATCCTCTACCTGTATTTCCAGTGTATGTGTACCAAGTCTGAAATATGCACTTGAACATCCCATTGATGAACAATATACCTCAATAACTCTCTTTGCTGCCTCATACCAGGAAGCTAGAAGAATTTTAAGAGTCCACAATCTCTTAAAGTCTGGATTGTGGTGGGACCATTACTACAGTCAAATATTTTTCTTCATGTTCTCTTTCCCTTCATATCAAGGCCATTTTGTTCCAATAAACACCTACAACATCACAAGGAGAATCATTAAGATGAATTTCATGCAAAAAATCAATGAAAAATTGAGGCAAACAAGCAAAATCAAGTTGGGGATTGCGCCCAACGCACCCTCCTAAGGGCAGACAGTGTGTTGTAGTTCTGCCCCCAGTGCATTTTCCTCCTAATCAATGAACCTTTCAACCTTCTATGGATGAGTTGGACCTAGGGCGACGAATTAGAGCCCTAGAGGCCTCAAAACCTTGAAAAATGTGCATGAAAGCACAAAATGGAACCATGAAAAGGAAGAGAAAGGTTCTAGCTCCTAATTGGAAGTGACAACGCTTGAAATAATCCACTGGATTGGTTGCAATCAATTGCAAAATATTGGAGGCAAAAATATCAAAACTCACTCTCCAAGAGATAAACATGAAATGGTAAAAATGAGTCACTTTTTTCCTATTTTATGGTCATTTTCATCATTAATTTATTAGTGTTTTGACCTAAATATGACTCAGTTTTATCATAAAACAATTATTTTTAATCTTTTGGTGGTGTTTTGAGTAGGATGAAAACTGTTTTAATAGATTTAACAATGTCTAGATTGAAACAGGTCATTTTGACCAAGGAGCATACTTTTATCACTTTTTCGGGCTTTGTAAACCTACGAAAAATGAATCCCCTGAAGTCCTCTTTCAGCTCTTTTCAGACTCCCTAAACATGAAAAGATTTCCGAGAACTTGTCTTTTTGAACTTGTTAAAGTAAATGAAAAGACATCTACGTAGTATAAGTTTAACTCTTTTCCGGACTAAGATAAACTAACTACGAAAAAGGAATACTTAGTCAAACATGACTAAGAGGATCTATTGAGCATTTGTCTTTTTGGACTCAAGAGACTATCTACGAAAATGGACCTTTGGAGTCTTCTTTTTTGCCTCTTTTTCAAACTCTCTAAACATGAAAAAGCAGTTGAGTTAGAATTTCGTTGGACTCGTTACATCAAATAATGATGGAATCGTCGAACATGACAAGACCGAACCACTCCTTGTGAGGGTTCATTAAATATACTCAGAAGGATTCATATGAAGGATGAACTTACAAATCAAGCATATGTTATGCTCCTCAATCTTGTTGAAAAATAAAGAGGTAATAACCAGCAATGTTTGGGGAAATTGGGAAAATGGGATATTCCGCCTATTAATAGAAGGGTCACTCTTGAACATGACACTCTTCCACTCCATCCTCATGGCTATTGGGTTGGGAAGTATGCTTATATTTTGGTTCATCATACTATTTCAAAAACCTCCATTTTTGGTTTTGGGACAATGCTACCAACTCCATTAAGTGTTGTCGATGTGTTCAAGAGAATCCATTCAGTTGATATTTGCTATGATACTCTTAAGTGTTCATTCCATGTCTGCCATTCTTGAACCAGTTCCACATCAAAGTCATTCTGTCTTGAACCATGATACTCGTTTCATTTCGTTGATGGGGGATACATCAAGACCCTCTTACGATGGGTCACTTCTTATATACATCAACTCATTATCCAAGAAGTTGACTTCGAAACTCTTCCTTCAATACCTTGGGGATTGTATACATCAATGGCAAGTTTCCTTACTCTTGGTGACATGTTTTCATCATTGGCCTTCGAATGACAGATTCTATGCGGTGTTTGATTTCAACTCATTCATTCACACCATACAGATTATATTGCAATACCTTGAGATCCATTAACGTCATCGGTGGTTTCTATCGCATTTGTTAATGACTTACATCATTGACCGTTAATCAGATGGTTTTTTCCACGTTCAACTCCAACTCCTTTATTCACATGGTTAGACTCATAGATTGGATGATCACGTGAATGAGATATAATACCCTAGATCTAGTTTCATCCACCCGGGTTGTGATCTCAGGATTAATACAAGATCACAATGTATGATGGCTATGATCATACAAAGATTCATCCATTCATGGTTCCACCCTTTGTCATCGGTGGACATGTCCTCTTGATCATTGTCCATGTAATGGTGGCTTATATGTTGATCATGGGTATGTCTCCCTCAGCAAAGATACCATGATGTAAATGTATTGTAACAGATGATGATACGACCAACTATTCTTAATCTAAACTTGTCACAAGGTAAAGCACTTCGGTCATCAACCATTGTTTTTGACTTTGTGCTTTAGGGGAAATCTGTTATAGGTCATTTTGTCACATCTGGTCAATAAGCCTACAAACTGGATCAATCAACATCCATGACCACCTTGTCATAATCCCTAAGCATGACTCTCTCAAACCCTCGACTTTCTAACCTTGACTGCTTCATTCTAGTGATTTTAAGGCCCAATGCACCCAGATCCTTTAGGGCCCTGCATTCAGCAACAAGTTGCTCAATTTTTCACCTTCTCTTATCATAGCAGTTTTGGCCTTGTTGGGGGTGCGCTAATTCTAGAAATTCGGGAAAAATAAAAATAATCTTGAAGCTTCCTCTTCTAGAAGCTTCTAGGATTTGTTTCAACCATTTACCTTGGATAATAACTTCAAATATTATCCTTCCTACCTTTGAGTTTTCACCTCTTATCCCTTGATATCATCCTCCCATCAGGATTGGATCTCAAGCCTAGATTGGTAAATGGATAAGAATTCCTAAACTACCATCCTCTCCTATATATTTACTACCATCCACAAGCTAGAGGGTGGCTTTTGGAGAATAATCATACCCTTATGCTATTGCTTTGATCATAAGAGAGATATCATTCCCATGAATTAGTGTGGCTTTGAGGTGTACATTGTGGCAAGGAAGGACAAGTCAACTTGGGAGGATCTCTACATGACCAGTTTCTAATTTTGGTTGTAAACTCTCTTCCTTTCATATTAAAACAAAGAGTGTATCTTTTTCCTATGTGTTATGTTATGCTTATGTAATTGTGTTTCAATGCTATGCTGATTGATTGAATGGAATGATTGAATAATACGCATAGATGTCGTAGATCTTTGGCTTGTATTGTTTGTTTGTGCAGGTTTTAATTATAGCGTTCAGAGCTACGGTTGGAGCTGGCAAGCCAAGAGGAGAGAAAATCTTGCGAAAGATCACAAGTAAGCATCTTTCCATTCTCCAATTCTTCTAAGGAAAACTTTATATTCTTTGGTTTTTGTTGTTTTAGACCAAGCCACTAGGTCTAGGGAAGATACTTTTGTCCACAGTTGTAGATTCCGTATAGAAATTTCTATTACTAATCATAGGATGGGATGGTTAAAATTGTTGTTATTAAATACAATATACCTAATTTTTAATGTAGCGGTTTTATTGACAAGGCCATTTATCTTAGCACATGATACAAATTGACAGAGGGGAATTTATATCATTCTTGTTTTACACGAGCTATCATTGATGCAAGAAGGTAAATAGATGGTGTGGATTTCATTACCCTTTTACTTATGATTTCCTTTGAATCCCTTATCACAATCAACATTTAAATGTGGCAATCATCATCTATCTTTAAACCTTAGAGTAAGGCGTAGGATTCTACAATGTTGTTTTATGAGATACAAAGTTCCCCCGTGTAGGATGCTTTAATTATTCCTATATGGCTCACAACGATCCCTCCCATGCCTACCACCCCATACATGACTCATCTCTTGATCACTTAAGGATGTTTTAATTGCGTTAGTTGTAATGTTAGATTGGGAAACAACTCCAAAGATTGCTTTCAATTCCTATAAATCAACCCAAATTGGCTCCTCATCCTCTAAGAATAATTTAGCTAGACAATATAAAATGAATTTTTTAAGTAACTAAACATGATAAACATTGATATCCCTTCATTTGTGCCTAATTATTAGGATATTTAGACATTCAAGATCTAGCTAAGATCAACTTGGTCTAATGTATCTTTCGATAAAAGTGTGTTTATTTAGTATGCATTAGTACACATCTATAGTTATGTAATACGATGGTCATAATATGTTCTAAACATAAATTCCTTCGATAATTCATATTCTCCTCAATGCTAATAAATTTTTGTTGAAGTGCTTCTGGATCAATCGCATAGGGTTTTTCTTTATCGACGTTTCTAGCCATTGTATGTCGCTCATCATTAGGATGAATGTAAGATGAGAAAGATTGATCTAAGCGTAAAACATATATATAGTAAACATAAAGGAATAATGAGAAAGGAATTCACAAGGAATACTATATGTAAGAAAAACCCTAGTGTATAAATATATGGTAAAGATAGATAATAAGGATTATTATTATTATTATTATTTATATTAATAAATAAGTTTTTTTATATTGTACAGTATAAAAGACATATAAATTATATTTCATTAGTATATTGATGAATATTATATTAATAATATAGTTATAATAAATATTAAGTGAAGGAATATGATATAATAATATAATATGATTTAGTATAGGTAATATATTATTAGGAAGTGTGATGTGATATATATAATTTAATATATTGTATACAATATATTAAAGAATATATATATTTTTTAATAAGCAAGCAAAGAATTTTATCTTACCAAAAATGATTTACATAGAATACATGCTCTCATAAATTGTAGAGACAAGTGCTCATACGAAGTGATGTCTACAAAGTGATAAATCTAGTCTAAAATGAGATGGAGAGGGGCCATCTACCCATGGAAGGGAAAGAATATGGTCCCTTAGAGAATGTAGAAAATAATTTAAAACAAAAATGGTCATAGGCCATATAATAGTAATGCCTTATGTTTGGATTAGAAAAATTGAGACAACTAAGAAAATTGAAGGAAGACAAAAACATAAGCTTCCTAGTGGGGGACCTGATCATGCTGTTTGTTTGTCTCTGGTTTTTCTTGTGGCTGACACTGTTGAGATTTATCTTTCTTCTCTTGTGCCATCATGTTTAGATATGCAAAAGAATCATTGTATCATTCTAGAAGCCATTATGGAGGCTCCCATTCAATGACACAACCATAAGAGCTAGCCCATTGTTGAGAGGATTCACCTTTAGAGACGTGGGTTGTGTTGGAAGTGGAACCACAAAACATTGTGTCTTTATCTTTAGCCTGTGCCACTGGAGGGCCAGGGGGAGGAGATGCGCCAAGCTGGTGGGAGGATTCCTTGTATGCAACTATGGGGACATGAGGGAACTCAATTACAATTGACCTAGAGAGATTACATAGGGAAAGGCAAGTACTATTGAATTGGATGACAACCTCAACCATTCAATGTTAATTTCCTCCTTTGGATTCTTCCATGGTATAAAGGTGGTGTGCAAAAAAATTCCTTACAACTGAAAGACCATCACCTAAGCGCCATCTCTCCTCTTCCTCCATTGTTGAAACTAGATAATGAATATGAACTGGAATATCTTAATTGAAAAACTCCATATCTTGACCATGCCATGGAGGGAGGGGTAGAGGTCCATCTCCTATGTCTTCTCGACTAGCTCTTTGGTGTTCCATGGTCATTGTTTCCTACCTGGGACGCTGATGCTTGGAGCGATGAAGTCTGAAAATTTTCACAATACAAACAATACCTCTCTTTTTGGAACTTGACAGTCCCAATTATTGAATAGTGTTACCATTGATTCCAACGTTCAATCCTTGAATGCTCTTAATATTCAACTAGTTTGTATTTATTGGAAGCTACAAATAACAAGAAGCCCTAGAAGAGAGGAAGGGTTTCCCTTTATGCCCAACACTTGTTGAGGAAAATGGATGTGAAGGATAGTTATTTTTATTGCAAGACCATCATCATTTGATTCTCCTTGTCATGCTAATTCCAATAGTAGGTGGCACGTCACATAACACCTCACGATTGAGGATATATGCTTGATCAAAGTTTTATCCATGAATGAATGGTAAAATTCCCAAAATTGAGATGATGTGGCAACTCAACAATTGGATAAATATTTGTTAAACCATGGGGCCAAGAAGAATAATTATTGAAGGACTTAATTAAATATTTTCTTGAGGTCAATATTGGTTGAAAACTAGGATGCTATTAAGGGCATATTAATTATTGTTTAAAAGATAATTCATCCTCATCATCCATTGGGGCTTTTGGCTTCTAAATCTAATTTTAAAATTCAGAATTTAAGTCGATTCCCTCCATTTGGGAACAAGTCAGCTTAAATTGAAACACCCTTTCATCTATGTAAAAGGGAGACTCCTATCCTCCAAAAAGTACAAATATCAATTCCTAATATCTCATGTGATCTCTGTGGTCCTGTGTAGTCTATCAATATTTATTGACCCTCTTAGGGCACAAATCTGTAGCATGTTTTGGCACTTGATTAAAACTTGTTTTTGGATCTGAATTTGAACGTCTTAAAGTTATCTCAGTGAGCCTTCTTGCAAATATTTTTGGTGGATGATCTAAGATATTATGGTAGAGCCCTACATGGCCCTTTCCTGAGGATAATATCGTATATCATCCAAGGGATTTTTCAGGTACATATATGATATTTTTGACCTTCTGTTCAAGCCCTAATTATTAGCACTGTGATTAATTTTGGAGTACTCCTTTGTGCCAGAACTTCGGCCTTATACATGTGACAATAACTGTGACATATTTCAGTAAGTTGAAATTGTTTGTAGGGCCATACACCTCTATAATTTGTTCAATTATTTGAGGCCTAATCTATGTGACCTTTCAAAACATTATGTGAAGGATTTCATAGGTATCCTCAGTGACAAAAATTTAGATATCTCAGTGGAAACCATTGCACTAATTTTGTGGAGCTTTCAAGACCATATCAAGACTTCTAGTCAAGCGAATCTGAATATTATGTAAGCTTATTTAGGACAGAGGTTAGATGGAATGTTTGAGGTCCATTTGGATGATTGGAGTAGAGATTGAGCCAAATCGCAAACCTAAATATTGCAATCCAGGTATCAAAGTTTATTCTTACAAGTGTAGATTGAATATGAGGTAAGGGTTGCATTAAATTCCATTTTTGTATCAATTGAAGTAAAAGGATGTAGAGATTAAAATATTGATCAATGTTAGCACTTATATAGACAAGTTTGTTGCATATCACTTCAAAAGGAATTCAAAAGTTTAAGGTCATGAGTATTCAAATAATTGTTTTTATTATCCCTACAAAAACTGATAAATTTCAGGTTACCCCTCTCAATCATTGAAGAAATACATATTCAAACATATCACATGACAGTCACCAACAAAATTGAGTATACTCTAGCAACAATGACACTTTTGGATCAGACATCTTTAGACACAATAATTGCACACCTTGCAAAATAGAGTTTTCTATGGGTTTTGAATAAAGGTATTACATGTTGTTAGTATTCAAAGAAGCACATCTATCATCATTGGTTATTGAAAATTTGCATTAGTATTTAAGAGAATTTGATCTAATTAGAGGCACATTAACAACTTGAGTTTGGCACAGTTCATCTGAAGTATACATCTCAGTGGTCCTAAGGGAAAAACTCTTGTTAGAGCATGAAGCAATCCAAGGACACATCACTCATCAAAAAATTATTTAATAGAGCCAAAGTTCCTAGCGTAGTTGTTTCAAGATTCCATATGGAAATATTGCATATGTTGTTGAGAACAAAACTCAATATCACTAAGAAAACCTTTTGTGTATTATTGACTCAGAGTTTACAATAACGGAGTATCCCTTAGAGGTCGTAACTGAGGGTCTTCTCATATTGATCAAGGCCATTTCCACTCATCTTTATTAAAGACTTGAGCACAAAGGCTTCTCTATGTTAAAGTCAAGGACATATCAGCCTTGGATATATTGAGTAAATTGCATGAATATTGACATGTTTTACTTTGCATAAATAGTTTTTGAGGAGAGAGGTTCTTATATTGGTCAAGTTAGTGTTGAAATACTGTCAGGATATTTTCCAACAAGTAATCATTATGTAACTAAATGTGTTTCTTACCGAGGAGTTAGAATTTGTTGATTATTCAGACAATTGTAGTGCATGGTGAAACTATCAAGGTTTTGTTGAGTTAGGGTTTGGAAGTGAGCATGTGTTGCTAAGTTGATGGGTGGCGATAGAAAGTATGTATAATTTTGTTGTGGCTTATCATTTTTATATATGGTTGAGTAGAGCTGGCTAGTGTTTGTATGTATGAGGCTTGTTTTTGTATGGTTAGGGACATAGATTATGATGCATATGAATTTGATGTTATTGGGGAGAGCTGATGTTGCTGGAGGAATGACAGTAACATGATTTATTTTACAGTGATATTATTGATTTGTTTGTGAACGAAGATACATGGATCCAGTCTGAAAATTGTGAAACATGGTCCATTATGCTGAATTGAAGGTTGGATCCTTCAAGGAAAGTGGTAGCTTGTAGAGTAAGGGTGGAAATGTGGTGTAAGGCGGAAAGTGGTGTCTCGTTTAGGTTGGAGCTTGAGAATAGTTGAGAGTGGTAGGGTGGTTCTAAGGCAAGTTCAGGCCTGTGTAGGGTGTTGAAGCGTCCTTCTAGTTAGAGTTGGTATACCACAAAGTTGGAGTGTCCTTCTTGTTGGATCTGGTAAACTAACGGTTTGGAGCATCCTTTTAGTTTGAGTTGATAAATCAAGAGGTTGGAGCCTCCTTCTAGTTGTAGCTCAAGAATCCTGGAAGTTGGAGGTTCCTACTGAAGTAAAATTTAAATACCTATATTAAAAAGTGTCTGGTGTTTTTTTTTTCTTTTTTTCCCGGAAGGGTCTCCACCTAAAAATATTTTGTCTATTATATTTAATATTATGAATTGTTTAATGACGTTGTTGATTTATGTTTTGATTTGATGCTAATGTTAATTAATTATCTAAATATTAAAAAAATGATTAATTGAAGTGAAATACTAATTCACCCCCCTCTCATTTTTTCCAACATTTTTATTACGGTTAGTTCCTTCAGTTTCAACTGAATAGATGGAACGAAGATCTCAAAAGTGCAAAGATGGTGTTATGTTCCCATACCAATAGGTGTCATAATTTTTGAATGACTGAGGTCAAATCTGTAATATGCACATACCTTTGCTTTTCTACAAATGTTTTCCACATTCAAAAAAATAAAAAAAATAAAAAATGAAATTTAAGTATTTCATTTTATGTATGCAAATATTATAAAGAAAATTTGTGTGTATACACGAGTTTTGAACTAAATAGTCACGCATATCTTGGTACGAGGAAGAAACTGTGGGACAGACTCAGGAAAAGGTCCTGATAGAATTCAGACAATTATTATTTGGTTTTCATGATTCTAATGGTTGATGATTACAGTTTGTTGATGTTATTTGAAAGTTATTTTGGCTTGTATACGTTTTTTATGGCTTGATGGATAACTGATTGAAGAAGATACTTTGACGTCCTAACTGATGGATGAGTTGACGTGATCAAATCTAATAGTGAAAAATTGACGTAGGTATAGGGGAAGCATTTTATATGCTTCTAATAATGCATTGTTGGCATTATGTTTTCTTGGTACGTAATAATTCTTATCAATGGTGCATCATGCCATGCTGAGGTCATGGATTTCCTATGATGAAATCATGCATGATACATATGTATTGCTTGAGCCACATAGTTGTTATGATGCTATTGATCATATTTATGAATGATTCTTTTGATGATGCATTTGGTACATATGTTATGTTGCTTACATGGTAATCTTCATAAGTTGAAGGAGATAAACAAAGCTTGCTTATACAACCTCATTATTTGATGATGAGTGTCGCTCATTACTTTTATGATGTTGTCATTATGCCTTCAAATATGCATAATTTTCACATGGTGCGTTTATGGATGATTATTCCTATAGTATAGTGCTTTTTTCTCACATGGTATATTATTTCTTTTGATGATACCAGTCACTAAAAAAGTTTGACAAATGATGGTGAGATCATGGTTTTCTTTTCTCATTGATGAGAAGAGAGATGCATACTTCTATCTCTGTGATGGATGAACTACAAATAAGGATCTGATGGATGATTACTTAAGTTGCATGTTGATGAAGTGATGTTGGTGTGATAGTTCTTCTTGTATGAATAAAATGGGCCAAGAGAATGGTGTTATTGTAGGTTTCATGAAGACATGGCTATTTAGAGACGTGACATACTTAGTCACATATTGATGATGTTAAGGAATGATGATACTTATCCCTATATTACTTTATGATGATACACTTGTTGATTAATGCATGAGTTGCTAGTCATGGTTGATCCTTCAGATGATGGATGTTAGAAAATTCCCTAGTGATGATACATGCATGATACGTTGGGGGTTATTGTGGAAAGAACATGTAATTATTGTTATGATTATTTGATGAGGATGTTGTTGTCACGAATGATGACTATGGTGCTTACACATGTACATGATATGATGCAAATGGTTTTTGTGAAGATATGATTATTACTGCTATATCTATTGGATGATACTTGAAGACATGACATATGCTTGGTTGATGCATGAAAGTCTATGCTCTGATGAACATGGATTAAGGAATTTTGTACTAAGGGAAAGAACAAGTTGGCCTTGATGAGGTTAAGAGGATGAGTTGATAGTAGACCTCTATGGAAATTTTATGTTGTATATCTTGCGAATTGATGATGGAAATGTAGAGGTTGTCTTTCTTGATGTTGCTGACAGATGCTCATGGTGCAGATCATATATTGTGTATGATAGTTGCTAATAACTATCATGGTCTTATTGAGGTCTTCTGTGTCTTGGTTATAAATGCCATATCTATCATTTGACGTAAAGGTCATGCAAAGATATATGATGTACTCATTGTAAAATTCAGTCATGTGTGGACTATTACGATCAAGTCCTTTTGGACATATGATGCAATTTATAACGCCACTATGTTTGGGAAGTTGATTTAATATTGCAATAAAATATGTAAACCCATTGTGATTGGGTGATTAATGTAAGTTTGAGTCCTTGGTGATAGGAAAAGTCATATGAGTCATAGAGTCATTACATTCTTCAGAAATATAAGCATGTGCTTAGGAGGAGCATGGTCAGTATTCAAAGTATTCAATTCTCAATAGTTCAGATCTACAACACTCAACAGAGAAGCCTTCATTCAACATTATTCAATCCTTTGCCCTTGATGTCAAAGGGGGAGAGTAACTTGGTGTTTGAAAAGAACTTGGTGCTTGTCTTGATGTGTTTTACATGTATCTATAGGTTGTGGTGACCAAACACCAAAGTGGTTGCCATCAAGTCCAAAGGGTGAGATTGTTGGCATTATGAATTGTGTGGTGTCCTTGATGGAAACCTTCTTGATGAGTGGTTCTTTGATGGAAGCCAACTTGTTACAAATGTCAATAGGATGCGTCTTCAGATGTGGCAAAAAGTTTTGACAAAGGCATAACAGTTCAGAGGTAGAGGAAAGACAAAGTTGAAATTTTAAGAAGTATACGCAGGTTCTGTTCAGAAAAGCCATGTACACACTATTTGAAATACTAAGGGGGTGGGGGGGGGTGAATCAATATTCATTTTCAATTTTTACTTTTACTAGTTATATCACTTATATTTAGTACACAAAATTAACAACAATAAGAATAAATTCTTTTATTAATTTCTTCAATAAATCAAGTACAATATATGTAGGGCTCCAACCCTAGATGAAGACACCGATCTTCAAACTCCCAAGATCCAACCTGTATTTTCCAAGCACTGAATTTGACCTCCAAATATCCAACCTTGTCAATTATGAGGCACCAACCCCAAAGGCTCCAACCCTATATTTGATTTAGGCTCTGACCTAGTTTCTTGAGGACTCTAATCCTCTAGGGCTTCAACCCTATCCTCCAAAGCACCAACCTTGTCTTTTCAAGGGTCCAACCCTTAGCTTAACATTGTCAAGATATGTTTGGCTATACTTCACGACTCCCAATGTCTTCTTCAACGATCCCTGTCAATCTTCAACTATGCCTTCCCTTAATCTCCAAGTCATGTCATCAATGGCAACATTGTTCTTCACATGAAGGTGTCTTTGGTGTTCTTCATGGAATACAATAAAATCCTTCAAGTCACCTCATGATGTCATCAATGATGCATCCTGGTATTCAACATTATCTTCACAAGGTCTTCAAAGCATTTATCTAAGAATGCCTTCAACAAATGTCTTCAATAGTGTCTTCAAGGAATGGCTTCAATATGCTACTCAGAGATAAGCTCCAAACAACCGCACTCTAAAAGGCATTCAAAAAGTTATTTAATGAGACTACTTAAAGATCTTTATTGACTGCTCCAAAGATCTCTTTCACAAGTTTAGATTTGCATTATTAACAATTCTCCACAAGCCGAGCTACTCACAGGTTTGAGGCCCTAATGGGCTTCCATTGTTGTTGGTGTCAAGGAGGAGATTCAACAATGTCAATGTCCAAGATCTCTTCACAAATCTTGGTAGTGAAACTTCACCACAGAGATATTCGAGCCTTAGTCACAATTAATAATGTTACACTTAAGCCAAGATATTGTATCCATTTTTGAGTGTAGTCACATCACCGGGCCACTGAGGTCGTACCTTAGTTTGAGATTTTTCACATCATAGTCCAAGGTCCTGTTGCAACCCAATCAAATTTCTACGTATTAATTCCAGCTTTCAGGCTATTTGATTGTTCACATTTTTTGAGCCTTCCTCGACCCTTCCAGAAGTTAACTTTGAGCTAAGATGATTGTCCAAGAATGTCATAGAACTGAGTTTGTGAACTTGAGCCTTCACAAATTGTTGTCAATAGTTTTAACGTATCACATGCTTGCAAGTCTGAGGCACCACCACAAACTTGAGCCACTCGGTGACTGTTCTTTGTAGTTCGAGCCTTTGATTTGACACAGACCGAAGCTATAGCAAGGGCTCCAAAAGGCAAGATGATGATGACACAATTTTAATGAGAAAAAAAACGAGCCACTAAAAAGAATTTGCTACACCAATCGAGTTATTGTCCAAGAATCCAAGGTTGCTTCCTTGTCACTTGTTCGAGAGTCTCTTGTTGTCACAAGTCTAAAGGCTTTGTTAGAAAGTTTAACCCAAACAAAAGAAAACAACCTTCAAGTGCTCCTCGGTGGTCTAGTTCACGAGTTGTGAACTGTTATTTATGTTTCTTGTTTTTCTCAACGAATTAATAATTCAAATTGAATTGTTCAAACTTGTATTTATATGAATTTGGGCTATAGAATGAAAGGAAACATCTTATGAAGAGCGACTGACTTACATAACTAAGCTTAGGTTGACTAGATTAAAAAGTAGGATATATAAACTTAAAAAATGGGGTAGCAAGCTAAGTGAGCTTGATTGTGGGGAAAACTCCACGATTAAGTGCGCTTGAGCTAGAGGTGATCTGGGATGGGTGACCTCCCGAGAAGCCCTGGTTACAACTACCTCTCATGGATATGGTCATAAATGAAGGACTTACTCTCATGGATATGGTTATAAATGAATGACTATGGTCATAAATGAATGACTTACTTAACACATCAGATGAATGACTTACTTAACCCATCAAATGGTCATAAATGAATGACTCCTCTTATGGATATATATAGTCATAGATGAATGACTTACTCTCATGAATATGGTTATAAGTAAATGACTTACTTAACTCACTAGATAAATGACTTAATTATAACTACCTCTTATGGATATGATCATAAATAAATGACAATGGAAATTATTAAACTTATTAATATTAATATTAAATTATTAATATTAATTTAATACTAGCTTTATAATATTTATTTTAATAAACTTTAAAACCTATTAAAATTAAAATAGGATGAGATTAAACTATTAAAATATTTAAAAAAAATTAAAAAATTAATTTCTTATTAAACATAAAAATAAAAACAAAACACGAAAACAAAAAAAAATCTTTTGAAAAATGGCTCCTTTAAGTCATCATTTCCTATCATCCTTAAAATTGTAATTAACTATGGGCAAAAGAGGATTACATTGAAATATTTAAGGATCAAACTGATTTCAATGTGTCGATATGTCAGTGAACAAGGCTCACCGATAGTTGAGTTATTGATACTGAGGAGAAAATGATCCATCTATATTATGATTAATGGAAAACGTGGTCGTTTATTTTTGTCTTTTGTATTAAGTTTATAAATGGCCTTGGTACCAACATTACAGTTGAAATTATGGTTTTTTTTGTGGGGCTGCTTTGGTTAGCCAAAGGAAAACAGCTCAATATTATCAATATCTATGGAAACTCGAAAATTCTTATGGAAGGTATTTTGGTTTTTTTTGTGGGGCTGCTTTGGTTAGCCAAAGGAAAACAGCTCAATATTATCAATATCTATGGAAACTCGAAAATTCTTATGGAAGGTATTTTGGGATACTTTGCATTCGACTCATTTTCACATAATCAAACAGGTGCTGGTCTTTGTCACTTCCCAGGACATATCTATTCAGAGAAGACAATAAGGAAGCAGACCAGTTGTCAAAAAGCAGGTTTTCAGGGGCAATATGGCATCATGCATTAAACATTTATAATAGATAAGGATAATTCTAATAATATTATTTTTTTTAATCATGAGTAACATTTCTGAGAAGCAATTAGATTTTCAATTTATTTTCGATCTATAATGCTATTAGAATTAGTATATATGAATTTCTAGCAACATTTAAGCACTCTGCATTTTTTTTTTATATATTTGCTTTAATGTATGGATCGAGATATTTATAACATTGTTATATGTACTAGACTTTTAATATATATAGAACTAGTGTTTTTTTCTTCTTAAAAAAGTATTTTTTTACGAACATATTTCTGGTTTTGAGCTTTTACATTTTCAATTTATTGTTTTTATGTTAGTATTGCTTTTGGTTTTGATTGGAATTTAAAGATTTAACCATTTAAATTTCTTATCAGAATTTTCACAGACATTCTTAATCGATTAAATTACGAGAAATAAGGTTTTTAAAGCACATATAGCCTTGATAAAAGGGAAACCTGACACTACTTGTGAAGTCTAACCAAATTCATCCCATTGCTTATCAAAAAGAAAGTATGTTCCTGTCATATGTTATTTAATAACATAATGGGAAAATATTGGATGGTACACAGAACAATATTATACCACAAACTCTTGTTGTCTGAAAACAACCACTTCACCAGGACAGAGGGTAGAATTTGCATACGTAGATCTTTCTATTGGAGGATTACGTAGGTGAGAAGGCAATCTCAGAGAGGCCGCTGCAGAACCCATGATAGGCTCCAGTGGAAAGTTGTCGCAATCAGAGATCTCAACCATGAAGCCATCGGGGTCATGGATGAATAGTTGATCCACATATATCCCTCCTTCCTCCACAATTCGTTTTACGTATTTGATGTTCATTTCTGGAAGGTTTTTCTGCACTGCATGCAATTCCAAAGAAGTGGAAATGCTAACTACTGTATAGTAACTAGTGGAGATGTGAATACGTTAGAAATGATAAGTTAATATACCTGAAAATGTGTTTATCTCTGGGATTGATTTCACTTTTCTTGGGTAGACTCTTTAGATCTGCCAAATGAATCTTATACCGTAGTTAAACAGCCTGCACTAAAACAAAATACAAAAAACTGTTCATTGACATAAAATTAGCAATATACAGAGTTGAATATGCTTTCAGAATCAGAATCATAGCCGTTAATGAATAAAGGGTCAACGAATGATGGGTTTGAAGCAGAGGGATATATATAGTTTATGAGGCTCGATCAAAGTTAAATTATTTTGGTTTTTTTAATTTGTATAAATTTATTTTAAGAATGGAGAAGGATGAAATTGCTTTAAGTCTAAGTTTAAATTTTTTAGTCTGTAAAATATGTTATTTTCATTTTTTAAATTATATTTTTGAATGTTAAATAGAGTATATATGACTAAATAAAAATTTTAATGATAAAAAATAAATATATATGAATATACTAATATATAAATATATATATAAATTGATATTAACATAAATTAGTTAATATAGATTGTGAAATAATTTATTAAAATTTTTGATTTGTTTTTTAACTTAAAAGTAATTTACAACATATTTATATTCAATATCATTTTTTTATTTAAAACATAATTTTGATTTTAAAAATGTATAAAGTAACTGACAAACATACACATCTCCTAATATTAAGCTGCACAATAAACCTAAACTCAATAAATTATTCACAAGTTCAAGCTTGTTCATAAAATAATTGTTTTCTCCCTCAGTTCAAGTTTCTTCCTTGTTCATAACTTCATTATGCACACAGGATTATGTCTTTCACCAACCTGAACTCCGTGGATGTGTTGGAACGAATTTATATCAATCTACTTGAAATGGTCATATACTTCAAGTGAACCCTCCTATCTGCAAATGGAAATTGGAGTGTCTCGTTATTATTCCATTCCTTATATTCTATCCAAAGGTTCCATATTCAGAACCTAACAATCCATGGTTTAACTCTCTATACCCTCATTCCTCTAGGTTCCATATTAAGAACCTAACAATCCATGGTTTAACTGTCTATACGCTCATTCCCTCTCTGCCCAAAGATGGTGAAGAGATTTGGAACCAGTTTGACCTGGAAGATTGCAGGAAATGACCTTAAAACGTTCTCTGTACGGAATGCATTTTGTTGCTGTGGATGATGCGAATGAATGGTCACTAACGTAACCGAGTGCGCTAAGAAACACCGCTTGTGGGAGCCGTCGTTTGACCCAATACACACATCGTTTCACGATGATCTTTATCTATTTATTTACTTCGCCGCCATTGAAATTTCATTTCTGGACTAACCTATAACTGTGGGCTTTGTTTGGTTTTACCGTTTTTGGTTAGAATTGGATGGGTGAAATTTTAATTGCAGTAGTCTATAACGCGACTTTTTGAAAGCTTTTCTGGCAGATTTTTCCGGTCAAAATCCGGCAGGAATTCATTGGAATCCCAAGTTTGATAGCTAGTTTCTGCACAATCAATGGCTCCCAGGGGTTTTCAGGGCGCTGAATCCAAATATGCAGTTAAAAAACCATTTTAACTGCTAAAAATCAAGATTTAACCTCATTTCTTCCGCCGGATTCCGTCACCGGAATCTCCAAAAAGTCGCATTATAGACAACTCCATTTTAATTTGGAGAGTTTAATTTGAGTTTTTGAGCGGATTTAATATCTTAAAAAACTTTATTTTTAATATACATAGATTTAATATCTAAAAAAACTTTATTTTTAATATATTTGAATAATTTTAATCAAAATTTAATTTCAATTAATCTTTACTGAATTATAAACCAATTAAATTAAAAAATAAACTAGAACTTCCAAACAAATTACTGGTTAGAAATCACTCTTTTCCAACTGTACAAACATTTGAATCTTAC
Organism: Pinus taeda; assembly: GCA_000404065.3. Taxonomy (NCBI): domain Eukaryota; kingdom Viridiplantae; phylum Streptophyta; class Pinopsida; order Pinales; family Pinaceae; genus Pinus; species Pinus taeda. The sequence continues at coordinate 7,318 of APFE031025221.1, read as the reverse complement.
ATATATCTAGCTAAATACAAAAATCAGATTAACGATCCAATGGGTGTCAATTAAAAAAAAAAAGGTTATTGGATGATTAAAAGAATATTCAATTATTGCAGATACCACTGTCTTTTTTTGTTGATAATCTCTGTGGTTGAGAGGCAGGCATCTAGCCGTTCAAGTCACCCGGGTGGGTTATTGGATGACTAAAAGAATATTCAATTATTGCAGATATCACTGTCTTTTTTTTGGTTGATAAGTGGGTGAATCCTGAAAATCGCTCTTACCTTGTGGTTGAGAGGCCACGACTCAAAGGGGCGTCTAAGCCTGCTTGAGCCGCACCAGTGGAAACCATGCTGGATTTTTTGGTATACCTGAGACTAGAATGGATAACCCCCCTTAACAAGGCACTCCTTCACAGACTGTTCTAAATCTTTTGATTGCAAATATCACTGTCTTTGAAATCACACCCTTGATTTATTTTTAAAACTGGAACATGAATAAATAAGAAAGCTTATTGATAGGTTGATTATTATAGTAAGTTTTAGTAAATAAATTATTAAATGTAAATTTTAGTAAATAAAATATTAAATTTTTTAAAAATGGTTTATATATAATTGTAAAAAGATTTATTATTAAGAAATTAGAGTTAGAAAAAGGATGTGATAAATTTTAAAATAGAAAAATTTAAAATTTTATCAGTGAATTATTAAGTTTGAAAAAAATTGTTATATATAATTGTAAAAGGATTTATAATTAAGAAATTAGAGATATAAAAAAAAGCTATGATAAATTTTAAAAATAAGAAAGGTTTAAAATTCTATAATACGTGAGAGGGAGTTAAGTGTGGAAAAAAATGTTATATATAATTGTAAAAGGATTTATGATTAAGAAATTAGAAATATAAAAAATAATGTGATAAATTTTAAAAGTAAGAAAAGTTTAAAATTTTATAATATTTTTGAGGGGAGGTAAGTGTGGATTAATAATTGAAAAATAATATGGATAATAATTATTAGTTATTTTTAATAAAGGCATATATTATTTTATAGATTTTATTTAAAGTGTTTTTTACTTATAAGAGATTTATTTATGATCTTGAAATATTTGTAATTTGAAACAACCATTAAATATGTCATATTTGAAATTATTTTAATAATAAATAATCTCATGTAATATCACATAATAACCAATTGGGTCACTCTCAAGCAAATCTGACTACTCAATTAAAAAAAAACAAATGATTGTTTTTAATTAATGAAAAACTTGCAGATTAACCATTTTTCAAATTCTAAAGATGTCAATCTTTTTTGTATATCGTGTGTGTATATATATATATATATATATATATATATATATATATATATGATTTTGGAATGGTAAATTATAAATTAAAAACTATTGCAACTTCCTTACATTATAAAAGTTATTTACTTTTGTGACTCTTCTCTTATATACATTTACGAAAATTTTGTAGACAAATAAAATTTACCAAATTAGATAGATAAAATTTACTAAATTTTTATAAATAAATAAGATAACTTCATTTAACTATTTTGTATAACATAAATCTCTTAAAAATACAATCAAATCTTAATCACATATTAAAAAAATGTTTCTTCAACGTACAATACTCCATACCCATGCAAAGGTACTCTTGACACCTAATCATCACGATTGGGTGAACATAATGTAAATAAATAAATAAGTAATGTGAACAATCATCAATACTCCATACCCATACAAAGGTACTCTTGACACCTAATCATCACGATTGGGTGAACATAATGTAAATAAATAAATAAGTAATGTGAACAATCATCGGGAGATGAACTGAACAATCTTTTCTTTCCTTCATGTTTATAATAAGGCCACCCTGAAGGAATAAACATACCAATCATTTTTGCCTTTCCTTCATGTTTATAATAAGGCCAACCTGAAGGAATAAACATACCAATCATTTTTGCCTTGAGGAGTTACTGCCTGGCTTGACATGATATCAAAGCCAGCGCCCCAAATTAATTTTAATGTAACTCCTATTGTCATTTTCCTCGTATATTCTGCCTGTTTGCCTGAAGCCTGCTTAAGGCTGTCATATGCGTTTAAAAAACAAACTGCGCCCTCTGCCATATGCGTTTTAAAACCTGCCGCCTTAGACCAACTCAGAAATCTGTGTAGATCTGTTGATGGTATATGAATCGACGTTACCTCGGCCTCCCTCCTCATGTGTAATATTCTCTTCTGCCACTTTCCCTACTAGATAGCTTTTCATGTAAGATGGATCATATCTTGCTGCAGAGATCTTATCCGCTTCAGTGAATGTGCCATTACCTGGTAATCTAGTTCATTCTGGTTATCGTGCCTTCTATGGGAGTTGTGCATTTGAATACGCACTTTGTTTTTAATTTTATCTCCTGTACTTTGACATGTTTGCTCTCTTTGTTTGGGAAATTTACTGAACTGTTGTATAGCATAGATGGTCCGACCTGCTATTCCAAAAACCTTCATACATTTCCCTTCCCATGCTATTCCTTACTGAAGGCTCCACAACAATTTAATCTGATCCATTTGTCGCAGAAAAGCTACAAGGGTTTTCATACATATCTCTTATGATTTGTGCCTTCATTATTTAAATTGCAACCGTGGGGCACGTGTGCCAGAATTGACTCATACCTGGCCTAAGTTTTTCGTTTGCAGACAATGGCTGCTACTTGTGGATCTGTCCACATTCAAGTTGAGCGGGAAGTCGACATGCGCAACGGCTACTACTTGTGGGATATGTTCACATTCAAGTTGAGCGGGAAGTCAAAGTGCAAGATGATTCTGAGGATGAAGATGGAGTCGAAGAGATCTAAGTTGATTTAACTTACTCCCTCCATACGCTTGGTGTCAGAAGTGGGATATACATCGCTCCCTTCAAGACTCGCCAGAAGCTGAGTTTGAACACTTATTTAATTATCACGTGACGCCTTACCAAGCATCAGGCATCATTGAAGACTGAGAGACAGAAAGGGAAAGAGATGTATTTTTCCAATGAGAAAGTATGCAGTCAAGGTATAAAGCATAGGATTTGAGCATAGGGATTTATATTTCCATCCAAGTGTTTGGAAAATTCTGATTTGCATCAGATTTCTGATTCACTTTTGAGCAATTGATACTATTTCTCTTGAATTGCAACCATATTGTAATGCAAAAAAAAATAAAAAATGGTGATATTCTATATGCATAGAATATAGTTTTGATCTTTGTATATTAATTCAAGAAGGACGAATAAGGTTGTATATTTTTGAAGCACATTTTCCCAGCAAAAGTATTTTTATAGTACACAGATTTTTTTTGCCAGCAGAAGTATTTTTCTATCAGTAGAAGTAATTTTTACAGAATGCATTCAATCATATCCATGGTGGGAATAGTTCTCACTGGCAAGGAGAACTATCCTGAATGGTCCCGGATGATAAAACACACCCTCATTTTCAATGGGTTGTGGAAAGGAGTGTGTATCGAAGATGGAGACAATGAACTAGTACATCCTACTTTAGACAAAGAGCTCGTCATTTGGGAAAACAAGAACAACAAAGCTTATGCATTAATTGCAACATCTGTAAATGAAGAGGTGAGTCACCATATTTTGTCATACTCAATTTCCTTTGAAGCCTTACAAAAGCTGAAAGAACTCTATGACTCACATTCTGCAGTTGAAGTTGTTCAACTCATGATTAAACTCTTCTCTCTTGAACTGCAAAATAATGATCCTCTTGCTCTTGCATTTGAAGTAAATTCTATAATGCATGATATCAAATCCACTAAGGTTGAATTGGATATTCCTCTTATCGCTTTTATCAAGGCACTTTATCCTACTTACTCCAATTATCTTGAGTCATTGCAAACAAATGGAAATCTTAAAGATATTACCTTTGACTCTCTTGTGAAAAGGTTTGCTGAAAGAGAGAAATCTTTTGGAAAGAAGACAACCCCTGAATCTTTTGAAGAGGCTGTGTGCCTTGCTCATAAAGAAAAACATCCTGCTCAAGATTCTTCAAGAGGAAGAGGTGGTCGAAGAGGAAGAGGAATATATTTCAGAGGCCGGGGGGTGGCGGGGCAGACATTCTCAAGGAGAAAAGGTAGATTTGCACTGCATACGCTGCAAAAGAAATGGATCACATGATGCCTCTACATGCAAGCTACCATGGGACAAAATTGAGCAGAAAAGAAACTAACAGAAAGGTAAAACTGATGATACAGACAAAGGTAAAGCACCTGAATCCACTCACTATGTTGTGGCACAATGTAACATTGGAGTAAATGAAGATTTATTTAATGCTTCACTTGCTTCTTGGAAAAATGATTGATTGCTTGATTCAAGAGCAACCTGCCACATGACTCATAGAAAAGATTTTTTTGAATATTTCACTGACAATGTTGATGGAGCAGTATACTTTGCAGACCAATAAAAAATCAAGCCATCAAGGCTTGGCACAATCAAGCTTAAACTGCCTGGTCTTCCAGACTTTATTCTGCATCATGTTCTATATCTCCCACAGATCAAGAGAAACTTATTGTCCTTGGTTCACATCTACCAACAAGGTCACTCCATTCATATGTTTGATGGCAAGATTGAGGTATGAAAAACATTTGACCACTTACTTTTCATGAGGGGAATAGAAGAAGAAAGACTTTTCAAGCTACAAGGAACCTCTGCTCGTACACAACATTTCTCATACAATTCTCATCAAGAAAAAGGTACACTTCCATCAAGTTTATTATGGCATGCTAGATTTGGACATTTGAACTATGACAACCTCTGCTTGTTGAAGAAAAATGGTGTTGCTGGTTTGCTACAATTCCTAGGAAATTTAAGCAATGTGATGCTTGTATTCTAGGAAAGCATAGCAAACAATTTTTTCATGATTCACATTTAAGAGCACATAGAAAACTTGAACTCATTCATTCAGATTTATGTGGTCCAATGCCTGTTCCTTCTGCAAATGGAAATAAATATATGATGACATTTATTGATGACTACACCAGAATTTGTTGGGTTTATTTATTGAAGAACAAATCTGATGCTTTTCAAACATTCAAGAATTTTCATAAATGGATTGAAAATGATGCACAATCTCATATGGGGTCTATTCACACTGATAATGGAAAAGAATACACATCAAATGAATTTGAAAACTATCTTCGCCAACATGGGATCAAACATCAAACACCTGTGCCTTATAATCCCCAATAGAATAGTGTAGCTGAAAGAATGAATAGGACAATCTTAAATATGGTACGATCCATGCTCTTCTTCAAAAATGTAAAGATAATGTTTTGGGTTGATGCTGTTATATGTGCTACATATATAAATAATAGATGTCCATCTAATGCTATTAGAAAAAAGACTCCATATGAAATGTGGTATGGTCATGTTCCTTCAGTAAAGCATCTCAGGGTCTTTGGTTCCACCTGTTATGCCTTGATACCAAAGGTAGATAGAAACAAACTTGGTGCTAGAAGTCATAAGTGTATCTTCCTGGGGTATTCAAACACCTCCAAAGCATACCATCTCTATGATGAAGTAAATAAAAGGTTTGTTGTATCTAGAGATGTAATTTTTCTTGAATCATCCAAAACTAACAATGTGTTGAGCGGAACTTGATCGCTTGGATAGTTCACAAAGCAAATCATTTCAAGAATTTATAATCATATTCCACATCTTGAAGGGGGATTCCTATACTGATCAACATTGGAATATCTTTTGAAGAAACCCCTCTCCCACATGAACTCCAACAACAGATGATCTTTAAGTTGATGTGATTGATAGAATTGGGAGACTCAATCTTTTATTCAGTCCCAACTCATCACGGAGCAGCCTGGACCATCTGAGAAAGGTCCCCCAAGTGGCTAACCAAGGACACTTGAAAGTGTTCATCCTGATGAAATTGGAAAAACAGGAACCAGAAATTCAAACCGGCAAAATGGAGGTGATGTAGATGACTCTAATTCACCCGTTGATATGGATGTTTCTTATGATTGTGAATTGAACTTGTCTACAGATTTTGAACCAACTTCCTTCAAAGAAGTTTCTTCTCATGATGAATGGAAAGAAGCAATGCAAAAGGAGTATGATGCCCTCATAAAGAACGACACTTGGAAACTGGTTGATCCTCTATTAGGAGCCAAACCAATTGGCTGCAAGTGGGTCTACAAGAACAAAATATAAAGTTGATGGCTCACTTGACAAGCACAAAGCTAGGCTTGTGGCAAAAGGTTTTGCACAGAAGGAAGGGGTCGATTATGAGGGGACTTTTGCCCCCACAACAAAATGGCCTACCATCCAGACACTCTTTGCACTAGCAACTCAGAACGGTTGGAAATTTCATCAAATGGATGTAAAAATTGCTTTCTTGAATGGAGATATAAAAGAGAATGTTTTGATGTCCCAGCCTGAAGGATTTGCTATGAAAACACATGAACATAAGGTATGAAAACTGGTAGAGTCCTTGTATGGCCTTAAACAAGCACTATGAGCCTAGTATGAAACACTAACTGAGCATCTTCTGAAACTCAATTTCAAACATTATGATCTTGATGATGCAACTTTATTTGTCATGAAAGTTGGAAAACCAGTTGTATATCTTATGGTATATGTAGATGATCTTTTGATGACAGGGAACAATGAAAGCTACATTGCATCCATAAAGAAGTAATTGGGGAAAAGTTTTTAAATGACTGATTTGGGCTATGTTCATTATTATCTTGGCATTGAAGTAACCCAACATCTGAAGTCCATATTTCTTTCTCAAAAGAAATACATTGGAGATCTGTTGAACAGGTTTGGCATGACAGAATGCAATCCTCTTACTACTCCAATGGAACAAAACTTAAAGCTAACATCCATTGAAGGAAAAGAATTTGAGGATGCAACAAAGTATAGACAGCTTGTAGGAAGTCTCAACTACCTAACTACTACTAGACTAGACATTTTGTTCGTTGTTGGAATCCTCTCCATGTTTGTGCAAAAGCCTTGTGAGGGACATCAGTCTGCTGCAAAAAAGAGTTCTAAGGTACTTGAAGGGAACTCAAGACTTTGGAATCAAGTATACACAGGTGGATGACTTAAGTTTGATTGGATACTCTGATTCAGACTTCGATGGAGACAAAGAAAATGGGGTATCTACTTCAGGATATGCTATGAGTCTTGGATCAGGAGCTGTCTCCTGGAGATCATGTAACCAATCAGCTCCAACAGATTCCACAACATAAGCAAAATATGTGGCAACAACTGAAGCAACAAAATAAATTGTGTGGCTCAGGAAAATTCTTGAAGATTTGCAGGTAAAACAAG
>APFE031025210.1:0-24763 GCA_000404065.3 Pinus taeda | reverse complement strand
AATCATGCACAAAACCATAGGTGGGTCCGCCCAACCTAAGATAGGGTCCAAAACCAAAATTTTCCGGGGCGCTGCCCCGGACCCCATAAATTGGGGTTATGGGTACCCCTCAAACCCCATGTTAACTATGTAGAAAGAATATAACACAACCCAACACTGTTGAACTTGGTCCCTAGTGAGCCATTTTACTAGGCGCAGGAGTTGGCCGACTTTGACAACTTGATACAGTTAGATCTTTTGCTGACGAGTCTTCTTAATCTACATGTCCATGATCTAATCAGTTGTAGCTTGTTCCATGCAGTTTAGATTTAACTCTGTTGGTGTGAGTTGTTCTGCAATGTTAGATGTGTCTAGTAATGGTGGAAAGTATGGCCGAAGGTGATCCACATTTAAAATTGGTTGTAGGCCAAGGAATGGGGGAATGTTGAGCTCAAAAGAATTATCTCCCACAGCCTTGGTGATGGTGTATGGCCCATATCGAAGCAGGTGATGAATCTTGTGGCGGAGCCCAGCGAGACTCTCCTTCTGCAAATGTAACCAAACTTTGTTGCCCACCTAAAATTTGTGTAGCATCTAATGTTGATCATGCCACTGCTTGTACTTAGCATTGTCTTTGTCTTGTACTTAGCCAAACTTTGTTGCCCACCTAAAATTTGTGTAGCATCTGATGTTTGATCATGCCGCTGCTGATACAGTTGGATATTTTGTTGACGAGTCTTCTTAATCTACATGTCCATGATCTGATCAGTTGTAGCTTGTTCCATGCAGTCTGGATTTAAATCTGTTGGTGTGAGTTGTTCTACAATGTTAGATGTGTCTAGTAATGGTGGAAAGTATGGCCGAAGGCGATCCACATTTAAAATTGGTTGTAGGCCAAGGAATGGGGGAATGCTGAGGTCAAAAGAATTATCTCCCACAGCCTTGGTGATGGTGTATGGCCCATATCGAAGCAGGTGATGAATCTTGCGGCGGAGCCCAGCGAGACGCTCCTTCTGCAAATGTAGCCAAACTTTGTTGCCCACCTAAAATTTGTGTAGCATCTGATGTTGATCATTTTGCTGCTTGTACTTAGCATTGTATTTGTCCAATATGTCATGGACCTGTTGTCGGATGTGTTGAATGTGCTCAATGAAGCTATTTGCCTTGTCAGCTTCGGATTGGGCATGAGTTGAATCTGCTTGAGTCGTTGCAAATGGTATGGCCACATCAATGGGACATAATGGTTGGAATCCTAAGCCCACCTGAAAAGGGTTATGGCTAGTCGAGCTGTGGAGAGCCTAGATGTAGATGTCCTGGATATAGGGGAGGCTCTCATCCCATGTTCGTGGATGCTTTGATTTGTACATGCGTAGAATGTGTACAATCATCTTGTTGACAACCTCTGTCTAGCCATCAGTTTGGGGATGGAAATTTGTGGAATCAGTGAGCTTAGTGTCCAACATCGACCAGAGAATGGACCAAAATTTATTGAGGAACCTACTATCTCGATCTGAGATGATAGACTATGAGATTCCAAAGTCTACCCACACTTGTTCAAAGAAGAGTTTAGCAGTGGTTTATGTCATGATACTCTTCGTGCAATCTGCCATAATGGCTATCTTCGAGAATCTATCAACGACCACATAAACATAGTTGTTTCCATGCTTAGTAGAAGGAAGGCCTGACATGTAATCCATCGAGATGGATTCCATGGGTTGACTAGGGGTAGGTAGAAGAGTATAGAGACCTTGCTTCTTGATGGTCGGTTTGGAAATGGTGCAAGCAGTGCATGATCTAATGTACATCCCAACATCTTGTCAAAGCTTCAGCCAATAGAAATACTTCTACAATACTTCCACAGTTTTCTCGACTCCGAAATACCCAATGTCCTAACTATAGTGCACTTCCCAAATCATCTTCGCATGCTCCCTTGAAGGAACATAAAGGTGTGCCATGTGGCATAACTGAGCATCTTGGAGGTGAAAATATGGAACTTGTGGACCCTCCAAGAGCATATGGTATGTGTGGCCAAATTGTGGGTCTCTTTTGTAGAGAAGTGGCCTATCAAAAGTCTCGTTCCCACAAGAGTTGAACATAATGGTTAATGCCATGATCGATGGTCAGCAGAGGTAGTCTGCAACATTATTTGTGATGCCCTTCTCGTACTTGATATTCAAATGGAACTATTGCTGGTATGTGGACCACTTTTGATGGCGATCATTCTACAACTTCCCTTGCATCTATATGAACTATAGGGGTCAGTGGTCTATGTGGATAAATGTTTCATTCCCCAAAATGTAATGCTTCCATTGTCGATAGGCCTGCATGATGGAATACATCTCTTTTACATAAGTGGGATACTTCCAGACCGTGTCTGAAAGTGTCTCACTGTGATATGCCACTAGGTGCCCCTGTTGAGTAAGGACTACCCCAATAACATAGTTAGATGCATCTATCTCGATCTCAAATGGTTGTTGCAAGTCTAGTGATGTGAGCATTGGTGCAGAGCATAGGAAATGTTTCAACTCTATGAATTCCTTGTGTTGAGATTCATACCAAAAGAATTTTTCTTTCGCTCCTCCTTTGCTGAGATAACTCAAGGGCCAAGTGATATGAGAGAACCCAAAAACGAACCTGTGGTAGAAATTGGCAAGACCAAGAAAGCTGCGGAGCTCCGTCGAAGTGGTTGGGGCTAGCCAATACTAAATGACTATGATCTTGGATGGATCCACATGCACCGCTCATTCATCAATAATGTATCCTAGATGCTGAACCTAGGTCATGCCAAAAGTGTATTTTTCTAAATTGGCACACAACTTGTGTTGTCACAGTGTTTGGAGAACCTGTCAGATGTGGTGGAGGTTCTCTTCCTAACTCGGGTTGAATATCAGGATGTCATCCAAGTATAACACTACAAATGAATTTTTGAATGGCTACAAGATGTCATCCATAAGACTCATGAAGGTTTCAGGAGCATTCTTCAACCCGAAAGGTATAACCAATCATTCTAAAAGGCCCTCCTTGGCTTTGAGGCAGTCTTCCACACATCAAAGTGTTCGATTAGTACCTAGTGATATCCAGAATTCAAGTTGATATTGCTAAAACATTTCCCCCCTTGAGTTGGTCCAAAAGGTCATCAATCCGCAGGATCGGGTACCTATTCCAGACAGTCATCTTGTTTAGCACCCTATAGTCAATATAAAGTCTCCAAGTCTTGTCCTTTTTCTATAACAACATGATTGGGCTCCCACAGGGTGATGAACTCAGCCAAATGTGACCTTTCTACAATAGCTCCTAAATTTTCCTTTTGATTTCATCATTCTCTAGAACGAAGCACCGATAGATTGGTCCATTGCGTAATGACGCACATGGGGTTAGATTGATGGAGTGCTTGACATAATAGTGCAGAGGCACCCTTGCAGGGGAGGTGAAGATGTCCTTGTACTTCTCCATGACCTTTTCCATCTGTTGTTGTCGTGCGGAGGGGCCTTGTCTGGAGGTCGTGGCCACCATCTTCTTATTTCCTTGAGGGCATATCATCAGGAAAACAAATTTCCTGGTTTTTTAAATGAGCTTACTCTATTATTTTGCAGTAACCAGATAGATGGCAGTAGGCGGTGCTACCTCTGATATCCTGTACAAATTATATTCCAATGTAACAATAAAAGCGTGAGGCCTTGACTCATACAAAACATGTCACTTCCACAAGTATAGTTCTCCTAATAATACATCAAAAACATCAAGGGGAGCAACGCCACATAATACCTCATCTATGAAGAGCTTGATGTCATATGGAAGATGACATTATTGGCTCACGCACAGATCCTGTCCTTGATGAAGCCACCCGATGGTGTACGGTTGTGGGTGTGTTATGGTTGGTAAGCCCAACCACTTCATGACCTCTACTGCAATGATGTTCTTTTGGCTCTCGTTGTCAACAATGAACTATAGCGGAGAAGCCTTTACCCACATCTGGGAGTGGAAGAGATGATCCTCCTCCTCTAGATCTTCGGGTTCCTCCTTCTGGATCTTTGTGGTGGTGATGGTGGCGTTGGGCTTTGCATCAATAATTTGTTTCCCTTTTTCATTCCTCTTGTCGGGTTCTGACTCAGAGTCGGTACATGCACCTAATTTTGAAGCCTTCAGTTCGGCCACAAGTGATAGGTTGGCCTGGCACTCACTTGTGTTGTGGGTGGATCTCTTATGGAACTCACACGACTTTCTCATATCCTTCTTCGACTACACTGTGTTGTCCTTTTCTTGTGACCTTTATGGGTTGTCCTGGGCCATCCCACCTTGGCTTTGTCCTTTGTTCTGTGGTTTGGGGGCACCTTTCCCTTGCTTCAGATTCACAGATCCAAAGTCTCTCTTCTTCTGTTTAAACCTCTGCTCGATCCTGATGGCGTATCAGTACGTCATGCTCAGCAAGGAGATGCCCAGGAACTCCATCTCATCCTGGATGTATCTATGTAGGCAGTCGTGGTACTTGAGTACCAAATGTTTCTCAGAATCCTTGATACCCAACTTCATGCGAAGGGTATAAAAAACATTGGTAAGATCGCCATATCTTGGTCCCTTCCCTACTACAGTGTGGTCCACTTTATGTATTTGTCCTCGTAGCTCCCGACAGGGTAGTACTGCTCCTTGATGGCATCCTAGAATGAATTCCACGTGGGAGCGGTTGAAAACAGTGATTTCGTACCTTCATCCCTCCACTCACAATAGGTTTCCCACCAGTCCTTGATGTGGGAGGCATCTTTGAGAAGAGCAAAATTAATATTTTCTCAGCTGGAAAAATCATGAACAAAAAAATATCATTCTAGTAGATTCAACCATCTATATACTGCATCTAATTCTATTTGACCCTCAAAGATGGGAATGTCAAATTTTACTTGTACCTTAAAAGATATGGAGCTTCTAGAGTGGCTTTGGATGTGGATGTGCCGCCGGTGGGCAACCGTTGAAGGATCTCGGAAACTTTATCCATCATCGCATTCCTTTGTTTCTCGAGGGCCACCTAAAGCAATAATTTGATAGGATCTCCTCCTCCCTCATCTTTCTTTTCTTCTCCCATGGGAGTTCATCGAGATTGCCGACGATGGTATTGCAAAGGTTAGACCAGTTCGAGCCCTAACTCCTTATATCCCGACCTTGTTGGGGACATGCAAAGAAAAACAGAGAAAGAGTAAACTGCTCTGATACCACTGATCCAAATTTAAACAGGAATGCAAAAATTTACATATATAACCATAAATACAGAGATGCAGTAGAAATAGCACTATCTTTCATTAATATCAAATAATGAAATATGCTTACAAACAAAATGGAAATGAGACTAGGTCAGGCGATGGTATCTTATCTATGAGAAGAGATGTGGTGGCTACATGCCTCTAAACTAAATTACAATGAGGCTCAAGGGAATTTTTATTATTGAACAATAAGAGAAAACCGTAAACAACCAAAACCCTAACCCGAGGAGATGTAACACCAAGATTTTATGGGCCCCATTGGGGTTAGTTGGGTAATCGACTTCTTGGGGTTGTAACTTGCTCAGATTATCTCTGTTTAACATGCATGATACCTCATGGAAAGATCTCTCCAAGGAATAAAACTAAAGAAATTATTTCAATGAAATCACTTGAAGGAATATTTCCAAAAAAAAAATGCCATCGTTTAGGGCCTAAAAACCACTCCGAAAGTTCAGGACCCGAAAAACTGCCAAAAATTGTAAATAGTGCTACAATTAAGGAAACTGAAAAACTAAAAGAAACAATGGTGGGGGTCCATATGGAATAGGAGGGTGGCCACCAATATCCACCTAGATCATTCCTCCCCCATTAGGAAGAAATGGTCTCCATTGTGTTGAGTTCCTCCATGAGATGAGGAAACTTCTGCTGAACTTGGTCCCTAGTGAGCCATTTTCCTTGGTGCAGGGGTTGGTAGGCTTTGACAACTCGATAATGTTGGATCTTTTACTGATGAGTGTTCCTGATATACATGTCCATGATCTGATTAGTTTCATCTTGTTCCATGCAGTCTAGATTTAACTTTGTTGGTGTGAGTTCTTCTACAATGTTGGATGTGTCCAGTAATCATGGAAAGTATGGTCAAAGGAAATCCACATTGAACATTGGGTGCATGCTAAGGAATGGAGGAATGCTAACCTCAAAATAATTATCTCCCACAGCCTTAGTGATGGTGTATGGCCCATATCGAAGTGAGAAAATCTTGCGATGGGGCCCAACGAGGCACTCCTTATGCAAATGTAGCCAAACTTTGTTGCCCACCTGGAACTTATGTGGCACCCAATGCTGATCATGCCACTGCTTGTACTTAGAAATGGCTTTGTCCTATATGTCATGGACATGTTGGTGGATGTGTTGAATGTGCTCAATGAATCTATTTGTCTTGTCGGCTTCGGGCTAGACATGCATCGAATCTGCCTGAGTCACTACAAATGGTATGGCCACATCAATGGGACATAGTGGTTGGAATCTCAAGCCCACTTGAAAAGGATTGTTGCCAGTTGAGCTGTGGAGAGCCTAGTTTTAACTGTGCTAGACATAGGTGAGGTTCACATCCCATGTGCATGGATGTTTTTAGTTTTACATGCACAGAATGTGTACGATCATCCTGTTGATGACCTCTATTTGGCCATCAGTTTTGTAATGGAAAGTTGTGGACTTAGTGAGCTTGGTGTCCAACATCGACCAGAGATAGGACCAAAATGTACTGAGGAAATTTCTCCTCCGATCTGAGATGATAGACTATGGAATCCCAAAGTGTACCCACACTCATTCAAAGAAGAGTTTAGCAGTGGCTTCTGCTGATACTCTTCTTGCAAGCCGCCATAATGGCCATCTTTGAGAATCTATCGACAACCACAAAAACATAGTTTTTGCCATGCTTAGTAGAAAGAAGGCTTGAAATGTAATCCATGGAGATGGATTCCCAAGGTCGACTAGGGGTAGGCAAACGAGTGTAGAGACCTTCCTTCTTGATGTTCGGTTTGGAAATGGTACACACAATGGAGGATATAATGTACTTCCTAGCATCCCGTCGAAGATTCAGCCAATAGAAATACTTCTATAATACTGCCATCATTTTCTCAACCCCAAAATGCCAACCGACCCCACTGTAGTGTGCTTCCTAAATCATCTTCACATGCTCACTTGAAGGAACACAAAGGTGTCCTAGGTGGCATAACAAAGCATCTAGAGGTAAAAATATGGAACTTTCTAACCCTCCAAGAGCATATGGTGTGTGTGGCCGAATTAGGGTTGCTTTTGTAGAGAATTGGTCCATTAGAAGTCTCGTTCCCACAAGAGTTGAGCAGAGTGGTTAACACCATGATTGGTGGTTGGCTGAGGCAATCTGCAACATTATTTGTGTTGCCCTTATTGTACTTGATATTCAAATGGAATTGTTGCAGGTATGTGGCCCACTTCTTATGGCGATCACTCTGCAACTTCCCTTGCGTATGTATGAATTGTAGGGGTTGGTGGACTGTGTGGATGATCGTTTCTTTCCCCAGAATGTAATGCTTCCATTATCGACAAGCCCACATAATGTAATACATCTCTTTTTCATAAGTGGGATACTTCCAGACTCTGTCTAAAAGTGTCTCACTGTGATATGCAACTGGGTTCCATTGTTGAGTAAGGACTGCCCCAATAACATAGTCAGAGGCCTCTGTCTCAATCTCAAATGGTTGTTACAAGCCTGGTAATGTGAGCATTGGTGCAAAGAAGAGGTGGATTTTCAACTCTCTGAATTCCTTCTGTTGAGATTCAGAACAAAAGAATTTTTCTTTCGCTCCTCCTTTGGTGACATGACTCAAGGGCCAAGTGATATGAGAGAACCCCAAAATGAACCTGTAGTAGATATTGGCAAGAACCAGAAAGCTACAAAGCTTCGTCAGAGTGGTTGGGGCTAGCCAATCCTAAATGACTTGGATCTTGGTTGGATCCACATGCACCCCTCGTTCATCAATAATGTATTCCAAATACTGAACCTAGGTCAAGCCAAAACTGCATTTCTCCAAATTGGCACACAGCTTGTGTTTCCGCAGTTTGGAGAACCTATCGGATGTGGTGGAGGTGCTCTTCCCAACTCTGGCTGAAGATCAGGATGTCATCCAAGTATACCACTAAGAATGAGTTGGTGAATGGCCATAAGATGTCATCCATAAGCCTCATGAAGGTTGCAGGAGCATTCTTCAACCCAAAAGGCATAGCCAACCATTCGAAAAGGCCCTCCTTGGCTTTGAAGGCAGTCTTCTACTCATCAGAGGGTTTGATTGGTACCAGGTGATATCCGGACTTCAAGTCGATCTTGCTAAAATATTTTGCTACCTTGAGTTGGTCTAGAAGGTCATCAATCTGTGGGATTGGGTACCTATTCCAGAAAATGATCTTATTCAACGTTTGATAGTCAATACGGAGTCTACAAGTCCCATCCTTCTTTTATGCCAACACGATCGAGCTTCCACAGGGTGATGAACTCAGTCAAATGTGACCTTTCTGCATCTGATCCTGAATTTTCCTCTTGATTTCATTGTTTTCTAAAACGGAGTGCCAATATATTGGTCCAATGGGTAACGACACACCTAGGGTCAGATCAATGGAGTGCTTGACCTCACAGTCCAGATGCACCCATGTGGGGGAGGTGAAGATGTCCTCATACTCCTCCACGACCTTGTTCATTTATTGTTGTCGTGTAGAGGGGCCATGGCTGGATGTCGTGGCCACCATATTCTTCTTTCCTTGAGGGCATATCACCAGGAAAACAAATTTCCTGATTTTTGAAATGAGCTTACTGCATTGTTTTGTAGTACCAGAGAGATGGTGGTAGGCAGTGCTACCTTCGGTTTCCTATACAACTTATTTCCAAATGTAACAATAATAGCTCGAGGTGTTGACTCATACATAGCATGTCACTTCCACAAGTATGGTTGGCCTAATAATACATCACAAACATCAAGGGGAGTAACGCCACATAATACCTCATCTGTGAAGGGCTTGATGCTATATGGAAGGCGACATTGTTGGCTCATGCGCAGATCTCGTCCTTGGTGAATCCACTTGATGGTGTATGGTTGTGCGTGTGTTGTGGTCGGTAAGCCCAACTACTTCACAGCCTCTACTGCATTGAGGTTCTTTTGGCTCTTGCTTTCGACAATGAACTATAGCAGGGAACCCTTTACCCACATTTGGAAGTGGAAGAGACACTCCTCCTCCTCTAGATCTTCAGGTTCCTCCTTCTGGATCTTTGTGGTGGTGATGGTGGTGTTGGTATCCACATCAATAATCTACTTCCCTTTGTCATTCACCTTGTTGAGTTCTGACGCAGAGTTGGAACATGCATCTGATTCTAAAGCCTTCGGTTCGACCACTAGTGACTACTTGGCCCGACATTCACTTGTGTTGTAGGTAGATCTCTTATGGAACTGACACCACTCTCCCCTGTCCTTCTTTGGCTTCACAGTGTTTTCCTTTTCTTGTGGCCTTGGTAGGTTGTCTTGTGCCATCCCGCCTTGCCTTTGTCCTTTTTTTTGCGGTTTGTGGGCACCTTTCCCTTGCTTCGAATTTGCAGATCCAAAGTCTCGCTTCTTCTGTTTAAACTTCTGGTTGATCTTGACGTCGTATCAGAATGTCGTGCCGAGTGAAGAGATGTCCTGGAACTCCATCTCATCCTAGATGTATCTATGTAAGTGTTCATAGTACTTGAGTACCAGATTTTTCTCAAAATCCTTGATACCCAGATTTGTGCAAAGGGTATGAAAAAAATTGGTAAACTTCAGCACATCTTGGTCCCTTCCCTGTCGTAGCGTGGCCCACTTTATCTATTTGTCCTTGTAGTCCCCAACAAGGTAGTACTACTCCTTGATGGCGTTGTGGAATGAATTCCAAGTGGGAGTGGCTGAAAACAGTGAGATCATACTTTCATCCTTCTACTCACAATAGGTTTCCCACCAGTGCTTGACATGGGGGGCAGCTTTAAGAAGAGAAAATGTAATATTTTCTCGGTTAGAAAAATCAGGAAAAAAAACAAATCCTTCTAATAGATTCAACCATTTATCTATTGCTTCTACATCTATTTGGCCCTCAAAAATGGGAATGTCAAAGTTTTATTGTACCTTAAAAGGTGTGGAGCCTCCAAAGTGGCTGTTGGATGTGGATGCATCACTGACGGGAAACCGTTGAAGGATCTGGGCAAAGTTATCCATTATCGCGTTCCTTTGTTTATCAAGGGCCTCCTTGAGCAATAATTTGATAGGATCTCCTGCTCCCTCATATTTCTTTTCTTCTCCCATGTGAGGCCGTCGGGATCTCTGAGGTTGGTATTGCAAAGGTTCGACCAGTTCGAGCCCTAACTCCTTATATCCTGACCTTGTTGGGGACATGGAAAGAAAAACATAGAAAGAGTATACCACTCTGATACCACCAATCCGAATCTAAACAGGAATGCAACAAATTACAAATATAACCATAAATACATAGATATAACATAAATAACACTATCTTTCATTAATATCAAATAATAAAATATGCTTACAAATAGAATGGAAATGAGACTCGCTTGGGCAATGGTAGCTTATCTCTAAGAAGCGATGTGGCATCTACATGCCTATGAACTGAGTTACAATGAGCCTCAAGGGCCTTTTTAATCATTGGACAATAAGATAAAACCATAAAAAACCAAAACCAAAACCCTAACCCAAGGAGATGTAACACCAAGAGTCTATGGGCCCCGTTGGAGTTAGTTGGGCTGCCAACTTCCCGGGGTCGTAACTTGGTCATATTATCTCTGTTTAACATGCATGATACCTTGTTTGAAAGATCTCTACGACGACTAAAAAAAATGAAATTTATTGGAGGAATATTGCCAAAAAAATGTCGTCGTTTAGGACCTCAAAATGGTTCCAGAAGTTCAGGACCCGAAAAACTGCCAAAAATAGTAAATTGTGCTACAATTAAGGAAACTAAAAAAAAAAACGAAAGAAACAATGGTGGGGGTCCACGTGGAATAGGCGGGTGGTCACCAATATCCACCTGGATCATATTTATACACCTCATGGGAAGCTCTAAAGGAGAGAAGGAGATAGGATATCGACATAATAGTCCCTTTGCACCCAGATTAAGTATGATTTTCCCTATGCCTCCTACACTCCCGGTCACCCCAAGCCTCAAATATCACCTCTCAAACATGGGAAAAAGGATTTCATATAATGGAAGATGTAGAGGAAGGTTTCGTTGGTTCCATGGTCATATTAGGTTGTATTCTTCCACTACTATTTACTAATATCAATAAAGAAACTTTGTCTTGTTCCTGAAATTTTATGATCTCATGCTTTTTATGATTCATGTCTAATATATCATGATTTATGTGTGGATTCTTGATGATATAAAATGTTTATTATGCACACACTTTGAACTACTTGATATGTATATGGTTCTCTGAATTGTGTTGTGGGTCTGATTACTTTGGAGGAAGTAGAGGGTTTGAACCCTACGGGATCGACATCAAACATAGGAAATCTAGATACTTATCTCAAACACAAATTTAGTAATTTTTATAGTTTTCTTGTTGAATGTATGCTTCTTTCTGATAGTCCACCTTTGACCTGTTGAGGTTGTCAACCCTTACCTTAGGGAATTCTTCCCGCCAACAGTCATGCCCCTTCCTAGTTGATAAACCTCCTATAAAGTCCATGTAAATGCTTTCCCAATGACAAGGAATTACATGTAAGGGATGATATAGACCATGTTTCCTATTGTTAAGCTTGTTGGTACAACGAAGCATGCATCCTATTATGAGCCTAGCTACTCGCTTTTTCTTCTTGGGTCAATACACATACCTCTGCAAGTTGACCATGATCTTCCCTACACTAAAGTTCCCTACAACCTTGGGGGTGTGAGCCTCTCTAATCAGTTGCAATCTCTCACCTTTAAGAACACATAGCTTATCCAACCTATAGAGTAACATATCCTGGAGATAGTAGTCAATGGTGTTGTCACCATTATGCACATGACTCTGACTCTGCAACTGTCGAACACCTCCTTGATGTCATCATTATTTTAATATGCCTCTTTGTATGCATCATGGATGAATGGATCCATGCGCACAAGAGTCCCCAAAGTTGTGATCTTTGATATGGGTGGCCTTGAAAGCATATCAATCAACTCATTTGTGTTTCCCTTCTTGTACTTGATCACCAAATGAAACTGCTATAGAAAATCCATCCACTTGTAATGTGTGATGTGTTATAGCTTACTGTGGGCCTACAAGTAATGTAGTGGTTGGTGATCTATGTGGATTACTGTCTCCTTTCCCATTAGATAGTTCTTCCACTTCTTCACAAATTACACTAGGACATAAAGCTACTTGTCGTATGTATGGTAGTTAAGAATTACCCCATGAAATACTTTAGAATGGTAGCATAAAAGACTTCCTCACTACATCAAGGTCACTCCTATAGCATACCCACTCGCATATATCTCCACTTCAAAGGGTTACTGCAAGTTTGGTAATGCTCGAACTAGTGCTTGAATGATTTTCTTATTTAGCTCCTTCAAAGCCCTATATTGATCCTTTCCCCACTGGAAATTCTTGTAAAGTGTTGTTATGGTGAGGATCAGTGTTGCTACCTCTAAAAGTGAGGTTATCAATTTCCTTAGGTACCATGTTTCCCTAATGAAACTCCTGGCCTCAGAAACATTATTAGGCATCGACCATTTCATGATGGCCTCCATCTTGGCAAGATCTATCTTTCGCTCTACTTCACCTATCACATAACCCAAATACACCAAATATTTCTTTGCAAACTCACACTTCTTAAGATTTGCTAACATCTAGCGCTTATTTAATGTCTCATGCACCTATGTCATGTGCAAGATGTGATTTTCCCAGGTAGCACTTTACGCCAATATATCATCCAAATAGAAAGTGACAAATGAGTCTATAGAATGGCGCAATACATCATTCATTAATTTCATAAATGTAGCAGGTGCATTACATATGCCAAATGGCATGACTGACCACTCATATAAACCTTGCCTAGTTTTAAAGATGGTCTTCCAAGTATCTTCTTCTTTGACTCGAACCTAGTGATATACAGACTTTAAGTCTATTTTGGTGAAGAAATTCTTGTTGCAACGGATCCATCAAATCATCTATCCTTAAAAGGGGGTATCTGTTCATGAGAGTGATTTTGTACAATGCCTTGTAATCTATACATTTCTGCTAAGTCCCATCCTTCTTTAGCACAATGATAATGGGTGACCCACATGGTGATGTACTTAGTTTAATAAAAACATGTTCTAGTCATTTTTGCAATTGTTTCTTCATCTCACTTTCTTTTATAACAAATTTTCTGTACAACCCAATGTTTGGCTATGGGGAGTCTAGAAATAGATGGATCTTATCCTCCAATTCCCTCTTAGATGGCAACCCTTTGTGCTCTCAGAGCACATATGTGTATGCCTATAGCAACTCTTCCAATTTTTATTTATATTTATTATTACACCCCTCCAAGGATCTCTTGTATCTTGTTGACTCTTCTACAAACTGATTTTCTCTTAAAAACAATAAAACATACTTCTTGCTAGAATCGATGAATTTCTTGGCTTGGTTGGCATTTACCAATGATTTTTTTTACTTTCCTTTGTATGCATTGATGATGAACGATTTTCCATCCTTGATGAGCTGATACTAGTTGGATCTCTACATGAATATTCATCTATCATGTACATGTAGGGACTCCCAAACATAACTCTGCATACATCAAATGGAACCACATTTAGTTCTACTTCATCAATAAAATCAGCACTGACAACAAATCTAATTTTGCACCAGTTTTTTACCTTCAACCCCACATTCATATTTACCCATCCCAATGGATATGGGTTTGGATGATCATGAAATTCCAACCCCAACTTCTTGACCAACTATGATAAAATGAGATTTTCCTATGGTCCTGAGTCAAAAAGAGCATCAATCCTTATCTTCTTGACCTGTATCTTTATATGGAAGAGTTTGGTCATTTATTTGTCTTCATGTTGTTGAAGGCTACTAAGTTTCACCTTCTTCTGCAATGATGTACAATCGATCTTGTCATCCATCCCAGATTCTTTCAACTTGGTTTCTCGAATCAATGGTCATGATATTATTTTTCTTACTTTATTTCTTCTTGTTCTTTAATTTTAGCTCTAGATGCAACTTCCAACACTTCTCTTCTATATGGATCTCAATGTTGCAATGGTTGTTAGGATATTTACATTGATGTATTGTGGTTGTCATCTTTTTATCTTTTCACCATTTTTGCTTCTTCTTCCCCGCCTTAGAAGTATCCTATTGCTCCTTCTGCTTCCATCCACTTGATTGAGCTCTCTTCAAGCGTATGTTCTCTAGGTATTATGCCTATACATAAGTCTCGTCGATTGATTTGGGCTTGAACAACATCACTTTATCCCATAAATGGCAGTGTAGACCACCCAAATACTTTAGGAGTATATTTGGGTTCTTTGGGGAGGTACCCAACATTATGGCTAACTTTATGAACTCTATTGTGTACTCTTCCATGCTTTGGCTTGAATTTTTCTTGAAGTAGTGCCACTAGATCCACCGGTTCTCTACGTACCCAATAGGGTAAAGCTGTGACTTAATGAGGGTTTTGAATTCCTCCCACTTAGTCATTAGAGGCGCTCCCTCCAACATAATTGTATTTGTGTGACTCTCCCACCATGTCAGGGCATGGACCTCTAATTTCAGCTGCGTAAATGAGATCTTCTGTTCTTCCTCAATTTGGTGGATGTTGGAAGACACTTCTAGTTGCTTTAACCAATGATTTAGCTTTAGAGCATCGATATCACTATGGTATGGCTTGATATCAACCTTTGCTTCCATTTTAAACAAATTTTATTATTCATTCACAACACTCTAACTGGCTTGATATTTTCTAGGTTCTTTCTTTGGTTGATTCTATGTTTCTTCCTAATCTTGTGATCCCCCTTCTATTTTTTTCTCTGCGTTTGAACCCGTGTCTTCTTCAAATATCCCAAGCCTTTTATTCAGTCGCCATGAGGAGATTTACATTATGGATTATATTAGTGACTTGTTGTTCCAGCCACAAAAACCTCCCTTTTGTAGGATCATGAGAATTATTCACAGATTCATTGACCATGATTATGGTTTTTTGACTTATCACCCTACCAATCTATATCCCCTGCAAATATCCACAATACTCCCAAATAAACATGGATTTGATACTAATATGATCCGTAAACTGTCATGGATATTCCACTAAACAATTCATCACAACATATATGATAATATTATATTTGAAGTATGAAATTTTACACTACTGCAGTTTTATTAAATTTTTGGATCTATAGATTTACTGTTAATAGTGCATGCATGTAGATGAAAATTATGCAAAAAATAAAGAAAATAAAATAAAATATCACACACACATTTGACACAATATTTTCTCTGGGAAACCCTTTTAGGAGGAAAACCCACCTAGAAGGTGTGGTCACTTTTCTCTCTTTCTTTGTCTGGAAATATGGCTGCTAAAAAGGGATAACGTGGCATCCTTTCGAATTATGGTGGTCAAAACAGGAAGGTCATATTTTGAGTGGCATAACTTTCACATACAAAATTTGATTGACACAATTATTGCGTTGTTGGAAAGGTCTATGTGTGTATAATAGCATTAAAAGGTGTAGTACTAAAGCGAGAAAATTATACCCCAAAACTTAACGTCATTTGATGCCTTAAAACTCTCACAGAAGGTTTCAGACCATGTTTTGCAAAAATGGGTCCTGCTGGTAAAAGGTCTCGTAAGTTGATTCCTCCCCCTTTTCCACTTTAAAAACATCGAGATGGATGAAAAAAAACATAATGATCCAATACGGATCAAGGAGGTCTATTAGGACATGTACATAAGGGTATTTATAATAAAATTAATAGTTCTCTTCGTTTTCAATTGGGTATTTCTTTCGCTTTTTTTGGGGTTATCACTTCCTTGGTAAATCAACACATTTATTCTTTACTTCCTTATGCAACCGTATCAAAATACCTCACCACCTAAGCTACATTATATACTCATCATCAATACATTTTGGGTTCATTGTGATGGGAGAGTTTTCTCATGGAGCTATATTCCTAATTAGGGATTATAATTTGGAACATAATGAGGATATTGTATTGGTGAGTGTTATATCCCTCGGCTTAAGGATTTAATTTTAATTAAATATGCATAAGTTAAATTTTTTTTTCTAGTATCTACATTAAAAGACTGAAAAATAAATAAATAAAAATAAAATAAATAATTAAATACAATAAAATAAATAAATAAATTTAATTAATTATCAGTAATTTCACTGATAATAATTGTTGCAGAGTCATTGTTGTAAAATTGTAATTATTTTTTCATTTTATGAATAAATACAAACTGAAAAATTAACGGTTGAAGTACAGATGGATGAAAGAGGAAAAAGGTTGCAGTTTAGTTATGAAAAATTATTATCCATGAGAAATTCCTAGGCATCTCATATGGCTTATTAGATTTTTTATTTTTCATTATTAGTTTTTTTTTGAAATTATGATATTGACTTATTAAATGATTCCTAGAAAGCATGGTTTTGTCTTCAGAAGTGGGAAACAAGAACTCATAAATGAGCAGTTAACTTCCTACCACCTGTTGGTGAGGTAGAGGTAGTTAATAACCACACAAAAGATGGTAGATGGATATATATCTGAAAATTTATGGCTTTAGTCTCACAATTTGTTGAGAAAAAAATTACAAAACTAAAGAAAAGCATAAAAGTTCTATATAGGAAAAGGAATTGCAAGCCTAGTTGCTCGAGGGAACCAACATTAGTTGTGTCAAGGTTGGGAGGAGCCAAGTACTTGAATCTTAGTTTCCTAGTAGAACCTTTCAAGTCAATATCTCTAACTCTAATTTTGTTTTCTCAAAATTGGAAAATGTTTTCTTTACTCTTGCTTAAGTTGTTTTTCTTTAATAAAGGAACAATACAAGAATTTATTCATTGATTGAGAATGGAAGTAGAATATTTCTTTTATGTTTGTATTTAGTTATTGATTAAGAGAAAACATAATAATAATAAAATTAGAGGAAAATTGTTATGGTATTAAAATTCGTTATTGAAAAAATTATATTGAAAATAATAGAGAATGTTTCATGAGTAAAGAGAATTTAATTAGTGAACAATGTAAAGAGACATAGATATTAAGGGAATGATAGATAGAATAAAATTATACAATCAGTTTAGATAATTCATGAACGTATGTATATGCATGGTAGACTAACTGGAAACAATGTATCTCTCTACCATAACCATAAGGTTGTAATTACAAGTATGTATAATGCTTTAGTTCAAACCAGTACTTGCAAGAAATAGTTATTTAATTCGTTCATGCATACTTAAGTAAGTATGTTTGTGAAGGAATGTTATAACAATATTACATAAGAGAGTGTTACAACAGAGTTTGTTCTAAATAAATAAGAAAGGAATTAGAATTGAAGATTGTACATGAGTGGTTACATGTATAAACACCAATTAGAAATGATAAAAAAAACTCTTGATATAGATCCATACAAACACCAATTTGAATCACACAACAAACTAAATATTATATACAAGTATACACAAGAAATGAAAATTGGAAATTCATAGAGAATGTCTTTTTTCTATGAAACCATTTGAAATAAAAATAACAATATAATTTAACAAAATATATAGAGTTAATGTCCAGATAAATAGGAATTGAGAAGAAATGTTCTCAAACATATAATAAACCAGTCATTACCTTGTTTGGGCAAACCATTCATTAATAAATACAAGAAAACTCCTCCAGTTCATAAAGTTACATTCCCTTATTAAGTAGTATAACCAATATAGGAAATTTGATAAAAAAAAATAAGGATTGTCTTCACATATATAAGCCCACCCTCTTTCGATGAAGTTAGAGGAATGGGATATATCTCACTTGGAGAAAAGAATAATCCGATAATTAAAACTGAAATCCCAGAGTGATTTCAGACGTCGTTAAATCATGGCGAATAACAAAAATAGTAATGAACTGAATACCTATATCCAACCTAACAAAAAATTATTTTGTCACCACCATAAGCTATATTCAAAGCACAACATATAAACTATGAACTTGGAACCTGGTTCGAAAGTGAAACAAGGGTAATAGCCAGAATAGTTTGAAAGCTAACACTAGATTAATTATTGTGAGAGAAACTAGAAGAAAAGAAGTTAGGGTTTTCAAATCAGAGGAAGTCGAGAAATACAAAGAAAAACATGAACATAAAACTGAATAAATGTATAGGAACACAATTTTAAATACTATGAAAAATTTGTTCAAGTAGATATAAGAATGGAGCCATTGTATTTATCTGAAACGAAAAGAAAGACCAAGGAAACAATGGGTCTCAACACAAGAGACTCGTCATGGTTTTGTTGAACTATCAAGTAAAAACTTAGATTAACCCCATAATATAAGCTATGAATTGATAAAGATCGTCGTAAGAGCTAGAAGCCCTAGGGTTTGAAGGAAGGAGGAGTCCTTGAAACGCTAACGGGAGTTGGAAAAGTTAAATAAAGAACAATCAATGGAATAGTCCCAGATAAGGAATTTAACAATACAGTGAAAGAATAATGGTAGAAAACACCAAACAATAGAAATAAACTTATTGCTTAGTAAATAAATCTTATTATGGATATGTTTGTAAGGTGGAGGAGACAAAGCATGAATTCACACATAAAACATGAGCAGTGACTCTTCTATTAATCACACAAAATTTGATTCTTACAATGAACCAAGTGAAGGGTATTTAACCTTTTCCAAGTAGCGACTTGCCTAAAATATCTTGACATGCACACACTCAACTCAGTTAACTCACACTCTAAATATGTACTGCACTTAACTCTTCATCCATCACTCGACTTAACTCAACACTCAGTTAATTGATTCTCTAATTTTAGCCAACTCATTACAATTTATACCGCTCCCCCTTAATTACGACTGTATGACTCAACATAACTCAAACATGAGTCAATTATCACTCAAACATGCATGTTGGTCTATGTCTCCTCTAGGCTTACAATGACTCAAGACTTTCACAATTTTGCATTTTCTTTTTCTCTTCTTCCAAATTTTATATCCTCGAAATTGT
The DNA here is from genome assembly GCA_000404065.3 of Pinus taeda. Classification (NCBI taxonomy): domain Eukaryota; kingdom Viridiplantae; phylum Streptophyta; class Pinopsida; order Pinales; family Pinaceae; genus Pinus; species Pinus taeda. The sequence goes on along the minus strand of APFE031025210.1, from coordinate 5,574 downwards.
GTCATTCTCTGTTGAACTTTGTTGTTGTAGGCTTTATTCACTTGTTGCTACTACAATTTTTCTTTGACTTGTCTTGAACTTGTTCTGAAAAACAATTGGATCATGTCTTCTACAACTTCATCTTCAAATATTCATTCAACTATGGAATTCTGCCATAACATTGCATCTTCAAATTGTCTTCTTTGCTTTGCTTCTTGTGCTTTATATTCCCACGTTTCTTTCTGCCATATTTCTTGATAGCAGAATCTTATCTCTTCTTGACTCCATTGTTGAAAAATGGTTTCAATGCATTCATCTTTGTCTTCAGAAACATCCATATCATTATTCTCACTTTTGTCATCACGTACTACTGTTTTTTTTCTCTAATCTGCACACTCAAGACCATTATTCACCATTTCATTCAATTCTTTTATTCCAGTTGATGCTTTAAGACACATCAATTAGTTTTATTGGTTTTTGAATCCATTCTTCAATGAGCTTCAAATCTCCATCAAATTTATTAACAACCTTGTTTTCAACTCTTTTGCCCATGATATTCTGTACACTTGCATATTCAAAAATAATGTTAAAAACAAGTTTATTATGCTCTTCAGTGTGAGCTTCCTGCTTTACCTCTTCCTTCTCTGCCTTCTTTTAAACTTCACTGAAACTATCTTCCACTATTATGTGGTCAGTGGATATTCTCATCAAAAACTCTTCAATCACTTTATCATGTTCTTGATCATCAACTATTGCTAGATCACATATTTCTTCATGAGCACTTCCAAATACTTCATATCTTGCTGCTACAGTGGCAACTTCAACCTTCATCGTTTCATCAAATATTGTGCTTACTATATTGCCACAATCACTCCCTGTTTCAAATAAGAAACCACACATATCATCAACATAATGTTCATCCACACTATGGTGGGATATCTGAGCATGCATGTGCTCATTGTTTAATTTCATTGACAATTTATACTTCACCAAATCCACTAGTTGCGACTGAATTCACCAATTCACATATAACTTTGCAATCGCCATCCACATGTGTCTCATCACAGTGGGATTCACCATCATCGGTATCATCCACATTATAATGGAGTCCTTGAACATTTATTTTCTCTTGCTCTATTTCACACACAGAGGCTTCAACTTCTCCCTCTACAATCTTTGCTGCATCTTCTTCATCCATATGCATGCTTGCATAATGGGTTTCAATTTTATGGTCTTGACAACCATCATCCACTTTTGAGTGGGATTTTCCAAGCTCTAGTTTACTCTTAGAGTCTTGCTCATCTGCTCACATATCTGCGCTGACTTCTTTGCTTGTGACATAACCTGCTGCCGCATGTCACTCCCCCTTGCACCAAATTATTCTTCGTCTTTTGCTAGATTTCTTAGTTCCTCAGTTGCGGCCGAAACCTTTCTAAACATGGAAATAATCCCTACCTCTTCTTTTTTATTCCTTTTCCATTAAAATTGACAACTAGGGCTAAACTCCATGTGGATCACCTTATTTATGGCTTTTGATATTTTTCCTAGATTCCTCTCATTGAGAAGTGTATGATTGATCTAAAGATCATCTGATTCTAATAAATATTTATGGAGATATGAATTTATTTTGATTATGGACAAATTGTCAAGGTCGGCTAGCAATCCTATGTAGGCTCAGAAGCCCAACAGTCACGCCTATTCATCCTCAACATTTGCATATAAATACAAGGAGCCTCCTCCTCATTTGGACAATTCATTCACTCGTATTCTCTCTCTCTCTCTCTCTCTCTCTCTCTCTCTCTCCTACGCATAAAAGGAGCCTCTCTCTCTCTCACACGTGTGGCTGAAAGGAAGACGTCCTAGGGCAAGAAGGACACTATGGCAGCAGGTCATCTCTTTGACCGATGTTGACCAACAGTTGACCATCCAGAAGTGTAGATTCGGTGTGGTTGTCTCTCCTAGGCAGGCTGCAATTTTTGGCATGAAAACCAAGGTGATATGACCTCTGGTTTGACCGGTGTGGACTGCCCTAGTTTAGGGCTGCAAGTTAACTTCAAAAATCAGCAAATTTACTGTAATTTTGGGGATGTTCAAGGGTTGTTCGAGGACAAGTTGACCGGAAATTGACCAAGCATTTTAGAGGTCGATTTCAACTATTTTGACCAAGTTTGACTTTGTTGATCTAGGGTTTGTCGCTGCTGATATAAAATCACAAAATTCAAATTTTGTATTATTTCTCTCTGTTGAACTACTGAAGATAAAATAATATTTGATCATATGGTTTCCTTGCATTAGGGTTTGTCCCTGGCTAGCCGCCACATCTTGTGTCTTTTGTCTTGGCTTGTCTTCTGTTGATCATTTAATGTTCTATCTACACATTACTTAATGTATATGAGATTACTAATATGTGGGTAATAAGAAGAAAAATTAGTAAAATTCTCTAAGCATAGAACATACCATATTTTAACATGGTATCAGAGTTGAGGTGAAGACAAAGCCCAAGCAAGAGCAAGAGAAATCACCGAAGAGAAGGTTGGCAAGGCTATCTTAAAGAAATAATGGGGTCCTCAACACACTTCCTTGCTGAAGACAAACTCCATGAGAAGTCTAACTATCATGGATGGAAGATGTCTCTCGATCTAACATTAGAAGAATAGGAAGTGTTAGACCATGTGAGAGGTGGAATTATTGAGCCTCCATCAAATGCATCTACGGCTGCTAGGAACAAAAGGAATAAGGGAGAATTCAAAGCAAGGAAGATCATCCGGGACTCTATTGACAAGCACTTGGTGGCCTATGTTTCCGAGCTGAACACCTCCAAGGAAATCTACGATAGACTGGTGAATCTATTTAAAGTTAATGATGCAAATCAAGTCTTGTTTCTTAGAAATGAGCTGAAGGAAATTAAGAAGGTTAAAGATGAAAGTATGCAAGCATATTTCTTAAGGATCACCAAGATCAAGAACGGTCTCCTATCTACTGGGGAAGTAATTCCTGACAGGTAAATGACACTCACAACTCTTGGAGGATTACCATCTGAATGGTATATATTCAGGACTACTCTTCTCAACAATAACGTAATTCCTGGATTTGAGGAATTAAAGGCCAGATGCATTCAAGAAGAAACGAGGATGGAAGAGCAAGAAATGCCCATACTTAAAGGTCATCCCTCTGCCTTTTCTTCTCATACTAAAAGAAAGAACAATTCCGAGGCTAAATTCAAAGGAAAGGCTAGCCCAAAGGGTAGAGGAAAAGGACGATGTTACAATTGCAATAAAACGGGTCACTATGAAAGGGAGTGCCCTGATAAAAGGGACTCACACCGGGACGACGATCAAAATCCCTCTCAAGGCAATCAAAGGAATGGCAGGTCAAATGGCAGAGGTAAAAGAAGAATCGAAAATCAAGGAAGAGGACAACCATTCAAGAAGGCAAGAAATTCCAGGTATGAATCTAACATTGTTAACAATAATCAAGATGAATATTATCTACCAGCAACTCTATCTACTACTGCTCCCCCAGACTCGCTGGGAAATTGGCTTATTGATAGTTGTGCCTCAAGGCACTTCACTGGTTACAATGAAGCTCTCTATAATCTGATAGAGAAGGAAACCAACCTAGAAATTGTTCTTGGAGATAATTCAAAATATCTCGTGAAAGGCATAGGAAATGTCACTTTTCAATTGGATGAGGGTAATACCATCCACTTACAAGATGTATTATATGTACCTAATCTCAAAAAGAACCTGGTGTCCATTTCGACAATGGAAGACAAAGGCTACAAGGTGGCCTTCACCGATGGCAAGGTACATGTATGGAAAAGGAACTTTAAAGATTCTTTTACTCTTGGGTTTCAAGTTGATTCATTATATCAGGTCAGAGGAAGTCTAGTGGGTGCCATGTCTTGTAACACATCTCTTTAGTCTAAACTATGGCATCAAAGGTTTTCTCACCTTCATTATAAATCTCTACCCGATGTAATAAAAATGGTGACTGGGATGCCTGAGTTCAGAATAGAGCAAGAAGGTGTATGTCCAGGATGTGCCAAAGGAAAGCTCAAAAGGGGACCATTCCCCTCAAGCCAAAGAAAGACCTTCGATATATTGCAGTTGGTTCACTCAGACATATCTGGTATGATGCCTGTGAACTCCTTGGGAGGATATTTATATTACCTCACTTTTACATATGATTATTCTCACAAGACTTGAATATACTTCTTGAAAAAGAAGGATGAAGTGTTCTCTTGGTTTCAGCACTTCAAAGCCTTGATCAAGAATCAAACCGAAAAGAAGATCAAGACCTTAAGGACTGATAATGGGAGTAAATATGAATCCAATGAGTTTCATGACTCTTGCAAAGAGGTTGGCATTAAGAGGGAGACTACTACACCATATACTCCTGAGCATAATGGTGTGACAGAAAGGAAGAATCGTACAATTGTGGAAGTTGTCCGTGCTATGCTCCATGATCAAAGACTTCCGAAGTTTCTATGGGCCGAAGCTACAAATACCACCGTATATGTACAAAAATAATGCTCTCATCAAGCATTGGGTTCCAAGACTCCCGAAGAAATGTTCACCGGTAAGAAACCAGACGTATCTCATTTTAGAATTTTTGGAAGCCCTGTATATTTTCATGTGCCTAAAGAGAAAAGGAATAAATTGGGTGCATCTAGAAGAAAGGAATCTTCGTGGGCTATAGCGAAAATAATAAGGGCTATAGAATATATGTAGCTGGTCAAAGGGAAGTCGAGATTAGTCATGATGTCACCTTTGACGAAGATATGTCTCTTAACAAACTAGACAATCTTCCTACTTTAAGGGGATCCAAAGAAACTGACACCGAGGAACTGAAGGAAAAGGAAGATGAGATGATGCCCAATGTGGAAGAACTTATGGATCCTATTGATCCTCCTCCGCGAGAACCTTCCTCTTCTAGGAAGAGGCCTTCATGGCTTAGGGGGACACTTGATGATGTTGAAGGACACATTGCACCCAAAGGAACCTTCTGTGAAAGTAAGAAGCCGAATAGGTATCAGGGATACCTGACCATCATGAGCACGATCATCCAAAATGAGCCTTTGTCATTCACAGATGTTGTCAAGCATCAAGTATGGAAGGATGCTATGACCAAGGAATATGATTCCATTATCAAAAATGATGTTTGGGATGTGGTCCCCAGACCCCAGCACAAAGCAAGGTCACTTCAAAATGATTTTACAAGATAAAGCATGCAGTTGATGTAAGTATGTGATCCGGATTTAGACAGGAACGCAACAAATACAGAGATAACCATATACACAAAGATGCAGCGGAAATAATACTTCATTTCATTAATGGAAAATACAGAAATATGCTTACAACCAGAAATGGAAATAAACCAGCTAGGGCGATGGTAGCTTATCTCTGAGAAGAGATGTGGTCGCTACATGCCTCTGAACCGTTCCAAAAACTCTGTTACAATGAGGCTCAGAGGCCTATTTATTGTTGAGAAACAATGGAAAACCCTTCACATTCCAAAACCTAACCCCAGAAGATGAAACGCCAAATTGTGGGCCCCGTTTTGGGTAAATTGGTACATCAATTTCCCGGGGTC
>APFE031025194.1:103119-118021 GCA_000404065.3 Pinus taeda | reverse complement strand
TAGATGATTTCAAAGTCATAACCCAACATCTTTGTGACCCACTTTTGTTGCTCTTCAGAGGATAATATTTGTTCTAAAAAGTATTAAGGCTATCATGATCCGTTTTTACCTTGAAGTGTCTTCCCATTAGATAGGGCCACCATTTCTTAAGTGCATGTAGTATTGCTAACATTTCCTTTTGTTGGCCAGATAAATCGTTGTTGCGGACAAGACCGATCTCCCTGGTATCGAATGATATATAGCAACAAGGAGGACAAACAAATATACTTTTCTCTAGACATGTTTCAATTCATAAATGAAAACTAAGAGGTGTAATAGAGACTACCTCGGTCCAACGCTTGTTTGTGGCAGCTTTGTTTCAACAGCTTCTAGTAGTTCCCTTTTAATAACCTGCATACACAAACAAACACACATCAAAGAATACCTGCATAGATATTATAATAAAACATGTTCATTATGAAGATCAAGGAGCTCATAAAATAAACCATTAGAGACAGTTCATTGAGAAAAACAAACTTGATTGTATTAACTTTATGAATAAAAGAACCTTACAACCTTGCCTTGATGTTGCACAAGCTCTTTCCAGGGTCCAGTAGGAGTCTCCTCTACTTTGACAAGCCTCACTCACTTCCCAAATGACATGAAAGGCATGTGATCTCTCCTCTCACAAGCTCAAAAAGGAAGTCTAATTTCCAGCAGCGTTTACCCTCAAGAATCTTCAGCTTTCAACCTCCCCTACAACCAGCCCAATGCCTGAATTTATAGTGAAAATGGAGGGAAGTTGCAGGTCCACCATTGAAGGGATAAGTTCCTCCTTCAATGGGATAAGCACCTTATATCATGGAATTAGCTCCCTTAGTTATGGAATGGATGAACCAAGGTGGAGCGGACTTGCCAGCGCAATATTCCTTCTAGAAGTGTCCAGAAGTGACCCATGATGAGTTTTTAAGAATGAACTCACGCCTTTTTAACTTTTGCATGGGTTCGCACCCATTACTCAACAGACAGAGCGGTTAGGTTCGTAGGAAACATGACCATTGGGTGTGGCACCGGAGGCAATTCTAGGAGAAAGTGCGAAACCAGGAATTGAGATATTTTTAAGGTCTTTCTCCCATTTTCAAGGCTTGACATGAAGAGTTGAGGCTTAAGACTTGCAAAGGAGGTATGTATGAGTGTTGATGGACTCACACAAACTGTAGAAAGTCATGGTGACAATTGTTTGTGTAACAGATTGCCCCCTAAAGTGCGAAGTCTGTAATAGATGAGGATGGTTTTTTGATCATCTAAGAAGAGTGAAGGACTTTATCATTTCAAGGATCTTCCTGTGGATACCCCAGTCGAAACCTATAAAAACATTCAACACAAAATATATATATGTGAAAATATCATCGCTGAGGTAGGCATTCCCATGCTCAGATCAGAATTGACTAAGAACTTTCTAAAACTGTTTTGATACAGGAATGATTTTGTATTACATCACAAGTAGGAACATATGGACGCAGTAAGGGCATAGCCATCTGTTTATGAATAGTCCACTATATAATGATAACAAAATTTCTCGCGGCATGGATGGTGGAAACTAGATCCAGGGTCTTCATTTCTACTTCCCAAACTAGTACGATTCTATCCATGTGAATAAATGTGTCGAAGTCGAACATGGTAGAGACCACTTGATTACCAGTCAATGATGTAAACTGTTAACAAGTGTGAGAGGAGCCACCAGTAATGTCAATGGCCCTCAAAGTACTCTTTACAATCCATGAAATGTGAATGAATGAGTCGATGTTGAACACATCACAAAATCCTTTGATCGAAGCTCAATGATGCAACCTGTCATCAAAGGCGAGAAACCTACCATTGAGGCATGCAGATTCCAAGTTACTGACGATTTCTAGATCATATTTCTAGATAATGAGTCGAAGTCGATAGAAAGCGATCCATCATAGGCAAGCCCATAACACAAAATCATAGATCAAGTCTGAAGAAATATATTTGGCAAGAACTAACTCAGGGACGGTCAATGATGGATGATAGATATTTTGTAGGTAATGGTTTATTTGCACAGACCTCTTGAACACATAACGACACTGCAGATGGCTTGGTGAAAGTTGACCCAAAGCTAATACCTAGAAACCGGCTGAAGACTTTCAATGTGGCTTGATTAACTATTAGGTAAAGGATTTCCCAACCTAGGTGAATAAAAGTTTCGTGTTCAAGAGTGATGGAAAGTTTTTCAAACACAAATTATAACAAACAGGTTCATTTTTCTCTCTTTTCCCCCACCATTTCTGGCAAGTACCTCTTTAGTTTTGACAAGCTTGAGGAGTATAACATTTGCTTGGTTATAAGCTCATCCTCCAAATGAGTCCAACTTAGTTTAAATTTGAACCCTAAGAAGGAGTGGTTTGTTCCTGTTTGTAATTGAACAGGTCCTTTACTGTTAAATTTTAACGAGTCCAGTATAGGAGAAACTTGGCATTTTTCAATTTTAGGGAGTCAGAAGAAAAACTTAAGAAAACTCCATGGTTGTCCTTTTTCGTAAATTTGTGTCTCCCAAGCCCGAAAAAGTATAAAATAATACTTGAGAGAACCGCTTGATCGTTACGATCAAGGAGTACTTTTCATAATTAGTGCCTTCAATCTGAAAAATTAAAAAAGCGATCGAAAACACGTCGTTTTATTACCAATATTGAACTCGAAATGACAAAAGTCCGGCAATCTTTTCATGTTTATACGGTCAGAAAAGAGCTGTAAGAGGACCGTCTTTTTAATTCCGTTTTAACGAGTCTAAAAAGAAAAACTCGGCAATCTTTTCATATTTTACATGTTAGAAAAGAGCTTAAAGAGGACTCCTATGTTTTTTTGTTGAAAATGACCAATTTCGCCTGAATACCCAATATTCTGCACAAAAACTGCAAACAATACTCATATATGTTTTAAAAATAATAAAAATGCACCAAAAGTGACCTTTTCAAAGTAAAAAATAAATAAATTAAATTTATTTATTCAAACAATCTTATAAAAAGGGCTTTTACAAGTTCATTTTCACCGTTTGTCTTTGGAGTAAAAAGTAAGAGCTTTTGGTAAGAAAAATTCCCGCGGAGATTGCGAAAAATCCGATTGTTGGAATTGAGAACTGTCTTCTCTAGGTAATCCACCTTGTCTCTGACTTGCATTTCATCCTCTTAAAATTTTGTTTTAGGGTTTAAAAATTGATTTTTAGAGGAAAATTAGGGCAAAAAATCAGCTGCGGCAGTTGCGCAGGTGCGCCATGTGGCCCCTGCACAGCCTGATTTTTCTGTGCATAGAGAAAAGTAGGGGTGCTGCACCTGTCCTTAAGGAGAAGTGCACAACTATGCACTCTCTCTAAAAGGATGGGTGCGAACCCCACAGAACACAGATTTTAAACCCTAAGTTCTTCATTTTTTCCCCATAGATTTTGAAATGAAATGTTCTAAACCACCTATTTTGCAATGTAGGTACACAAGATGCTTGTTTAGTGGGAAAGAGAGCTCGAGGACGTGGATCAAGCTGCATTACTCCATCCACCTTCATTACAGGCATTGAGAGCATGTGGGCTATTCAAATTTTGGACCATACCTGGCATGAGGGCACAGGTAGACTTTCTACAATGGTTGGTGAACAGGTGGAGCACGCAAGACCAATACTTCATTATTGGTGTCAACCAGCTCGAAATCAAGCCGGATGACATATACTTTTTGACTGGCTTGCCCAAGAGAGGCAAGGAATTATCTCTGTTCGGATCTAGGCCAGGTGGCCAATCTGTCGCTAGTCTCTGACTAGAGTTTTGTAATAACCAGAGTCCGGACAAACGGATAGATGTTAAAACCATCTCCCGTCCTGAACTAAAAGTGATCGCCTTTACTGTTACCAGACTCTGCGGGAGTGCAACATTGCATCTAGCTACCGGTTCCCAGATGCGCATGGCAGTAGACTACTTTCGAGGCACCATCTTCAATTGGTGCAATGCTGTATTGGCCAATGTGAAGGGCCAATTGACTAGGGTGAAGAATGGACAGCTAAAGAACTTTGGATATGGTTATTTAGTTGTCAACTTTGCCCTAGAGAGGGTACCTATGCTAGTTCCATAGCAACTTACTATTGAGGCTGGACTTCCCCGAGATCCTAGGGTTATGCGATGGGTTGCAGTCATGGCCCACCATCCTGAGGAGGGTACTGAGGTTGTTTGATTCACACCTAAGTATTTCCGTTGGTTAGAGAAACAACTCTTTGTGATTCATGATTTTCCATACGCTGGGATGGATTATCGTGGTGATCCCGACATGGCTCTTCCACCAGGAGAGTAATGGGATGATAGAGGTAAAATTGTTTTCAACATTTTCAATTATATATATATTTTTATTTTTAAATTGTCCCAAAACTAATAGTAAAATTTTTTTAAATACAGATGTGGGTCCACGGAAACCAGCCGCTCTCCAACCTTATGATCGAAGACAGCTAGCTGCCGCAGCACCGACCCCACAGGACCAATCAGCAGAGACCTTGGCCGAATTGGAGGGTCATCTAGAGCGCTTGACCGTAGATATTTCGGAGACCAACATAGATGACATTCCTCTTAGACTTTAGCGCTATGTGATTGGGGTCCCAGGACCTTTTAGGAGGTTCCTTTGTAGGGTGGCATGAGCAGTCGTGTCTTATCGTGATCATCACCAGTGATAGGATGATTGCCTTGTAGACTCATTTTTGGACTTTTTATACTATCATTTTTGCCTATCATAAGGTGTTTTTCAACCTATGATCGAAGACAATGTATATTTTGACACACTCCTATGCTATTCTATATTACTATTATCGATTATCTTGCAAAACATGTTATGGGATGTTTTTAAATTTACTGTTTGATTTAATGAAAATGTCTATTTAACATTCGAGAAGCAACTACATTTGCTAATGTATTTAAATATCTTGGAATGTGCTGATATTCTATGTAATCAAATTCTCATTCCAAGAGACGGACTCTCAAAAATTAGCGTAATAACACTGGATTTCTAATGGCATAAACTCTATTAAGCTGTAATAAAACGAGTTCCGAATATAAATTAACAATCAAACTCCAAATTCCAAATGAAATGGATTCAGATAATAACTCAATCACTGCCTGTATTTTGCAATGCTGTTTGTTGTTTGACCGAGGCTTACCCCATGCATAGATACTAACTCGTCAGAGGGCGAATAGATAACCCAAGCTACAGAAGAGATGTTCTGTGTACTACGACAAGCGCCATCAGCAAAACCGATGTATGTTTGGAGATGCGTCGACATCTGCAATATCAAGATTAAAATCAAGATAAGCAAGAATAATAATGAAAAACACTCTCTGAAGTAAAGCACGCATTTCTAATCTAACAACACACCAAACTTAGAAAGAAAATAGTCTAAAAAATCTCCACACTAATCTTTTAAGCATAATATTGCTTTAGATAAAGCCCATTCCTGGGCTTACCTAAAGAGACACCGTCAAAATCTTCTAATTCATAGGCCCCTTTTGCCAGCTTTCGCTTGACAATATACGGACCATGCAACATGGGTACAAATTTGCCATCCCCTAGCTTATCGTTTGCTTGATCGTAAAGTAAGACTAGGTCTCCTTTTGAAAAATTGTGGGGTGTAACATTCTGATCATACTGAGCTTTAATCCTTTTGGCATGAGTTTCGACAGCTAATGCAGCATTATGTCGATTCTCATCTAATTGAGCTAAATATAATAAACGTTTTTCCTCTTCGGAAGTGGCTGGTAATAATTGCACGACAATTTGTAATGACGGGATTTCACATTCAATGGGTAATACGGCCTCTAAATCGTAAACTAGTTCAAAGGGAGTAAAACTTGTTGATGTTTTGACTGAGGTTTGGTATGCCCAAAGCGCTGGAAATAACATGTTATGCCAATTCGACCTATGAATCCCAATGATTCGTCAGATCATGGTGACTAGAACTTTGTTGATTGCTTCAACCAGACCATTTTCCTGTGGGTAATATGGTGTGGAACTATTATGACGCAGGCCAGGGTGATCTGTAAGTTCAGTCATCATGATGTTTCAAAAATGACTCCCATGATCAGTGATAATCGCTTGAGGAACACCAAACCTAGAAATTATATGATTGAAAATGAAAATCACAGCAGTTTTGCCGTCTGCCAAAAATGTAGGCATCGCCTCGGCCCACTTGGTAAATAATCTACCGCAAGGATGATATACGCATGCCCCCCGGCTGAGTGAGGATTACATGTAATAAAATCGATACCCCATTTTGCGAATGGACCAATGACAATTATAGGGTGGAGAGGAGCAGGTGGAGCGCACATCTTACGATAAAACATTTGGCAGTTGTGGCATTTCTGGACTGCAGCGATACAATCTTTGAATAAGGACGACCAGAAATAGCCAGCACACAAAATCTTTTGGGCTGTGGCATACCCAGACATATGACTGCCACACACGCCAGAGTGACAGTCATTAAGAACATTTTCAGCCTCGTCATGAGTAAGACAACGACGTAAAACAGAATCCACCCCATGACGATAAAGAGTATCTCCAATAATAGTGTAAGGTTGGGATTGGAATCGTATTTTCCGGCACTGAGATCGTGAGATGTTAGGCTGAAAATATTGGGACTAGAGGTAGACAATGATATCTCCATACCATGGATCAACAGTGTTGATAAGGAACAAGGATTCATCCACAATGGTTTCTTCCACCACAGGTTCGGTATCAGCACGAGGGAAGTCACACATCAATTCCGCAAAAACCAAAGACTTCTTTGACTTGGCCTTCTCAAATACCAAGTGAAATTCCTGCAAGATGACAATCCATTTGGAATACTTTCCCCCTAACAATTGTTTAGTCAAAATGTATTGCATAAGGTTACAGTCAGAAATGACTGTGGTTTTGCGTAACAAAATTTAATGATGAAATCGCTAAACAACTTGGACTGCAACTAAGGCTAGTTTCTCCACATGTGAATATTTTAACTCAGCTGGAGTTAGAGTCTGACTAAGATAATAAATCACATGTTCACTTTCGAATTCATCCTGTTGAACTAAAACAATCCCAATGGTGGAATGGGAAGCGGCGAGGTACAAGAAGTAATCCTGGTTGTAGTTGGGAAGATGCAATAACGACACATGGGTCAACGCTTGTTTAAGTGCATCAAAATATTTGTCAGCTATCTCGTCCCAAAAGAATGGAGTGTTCTGTTTCAACAACCGGGTGAAACCTTTTGTAATATTGGCGTAGTTAGGAATGAAACGACGTAAAAAGTTTGCTTTCCCTTGTAAACTTTGGAGTAGGCGAAGAGTCAAAGGAGGTGGTAACTTGATGATGGCTTCGACCTTTGAAGGATCGACACAAATGCCAGCTTTGGATACAACAAATCCCAGTAAACAACCCGTTTCTATACAAAAGCCACAGTTGTGCGGATTCAGCCTAATCCGATAATGCCTACATCTCATGAAAATTGCTCGTAAATGAGTGAGATGGTCGGCTCTACATAAAGAATGGGTAGGTAAATCATCAAGATAAGGCTGCACAATGTGCTTGATGTCATGAAACGCATAATACATAGCCCTTTGAAAAGGTTCTTCGGCGTTCTTCAATCCAAAAGGTAACTTGCAATAAGTAAATGTCCCCCATGGGCAAATGAATGCCATTTTTGGTTGATCGGCAGGTAGAATGTTAATTTGATTGTAACCAGAAAAGCCATCCATAAAGGAGAAAATTTCACTGCCAGCACAATCATCGATAATTTGATCGATATATGGTGTTGGATAATTGTCCTTGGGACAAGCACGATTGATGTCCCTATAGTCAATACATATTCTTATTGTCCCTTGTTTTTTAGTAACTAGAACAATATTCGATACCCAATCCGTCAAAGGAATTGGATAAATGAAACCTACTTTAAGTAATTTCTCAACTTTTGTTTTGATGGCAACAACCTTTCGTGGGTCTATTTGACGCAACCGTTGCCGGACGGGTTTAGCATCCAGGTAGGTTTTGATCTCATGAACAATGATTGAAGGATCAATTCCTGGAATTTCCTCATAGGACCAGGCAAACACGTCATGGAATTGTTGAAATATGGCTTTATATGTTTTGACTTCAGTGACCGTACAAGAAGCACCTACGTGAATGTTTTCAACAATCCCAGGTTTGACCGAAATGTCGAGAGGAACCGTTCAAGAAATATTGGCTAAATTTTGTTCAAAATCAGGATGTTTCAATGGATTCTGCGGTTCTTTGACATATTCAGCAGTAAAAATAGAGGAAAAATCATTTTCAAAATGATCAATCTCAAGAAAAAATGAAGATCGATGATGAAGATCTTCCCATGATAACGCATCAACAGACAACAGTTCCCTAATTTGTTCATCGCTGTGAACAGTTTCAGAAAAGGTTGCTGAATCTGAGGTTGAGATTGAAATTGATTCCCCATGGATCTCATTCACTAGATCACGATTGGTTGAACTTGAGTCGGAAAACAACTGTACGGCCTGATAAGCAACTTCAAAGGGACTCAAAGGCATGGCATCACCAAAAGAGTCCACCTTTGAATCGAATGGAACGATCCAAGGATCATCAAGAATAATGGATTCTGATGAAATCATATGAATAGTCACGAAAGGAGACGCTACGTTGGGAGGAGGAAATGAAAAAGTTCCGAGTAAACCCGAATCTTTAACTAGTCCTACCCCAACATCCTTATAAGGGATAACAATTTTACCAACATGTTGAATACTTTCAGTAGAGGATGGGTCGGACGAAAAGTAAGTTAAATGATCTATTGTAATGATCTTTCCATTATGTGGAAACTTAATAAGCTGAAAGACCGATGAAACAAAAGCAGTCATGGCGTAAGACCAGCTACGACCCAAAAGAAGGTTGTAATCCAGAGGGGCATCAACCACTTCCACATCTAGATTAATAGTTTTTCCTTCAACCCCTATAGGTAAGTCTTGCAAAATGCCATAAGGATGAAACCCTTGGCCATCAAAGGCCTTCAGAATCGTCGGGGATTGATTAAGTGTAGGAGAACCAAGGGTTTTCCAACACTGTATCGACATAATACACGTTGAAGCTCCCTCATCAATCACAGTCCTAAAACACGGTCTATTTTTGACTAACACAGGAATCTAGAAAGTCGTTTGATACGGTAAACGAGGTGTACTATTTTCTAAATCGAAGACTGAGGTTTGAGTCCTGAAGATCAACAGCTCCTATAGCCGACAATAGCATTTTACGCTGTGCTGGAAAATATTGTAGCACCTCCAAAGCCGACATTGCTGAAGGGGAAACAACTAAATCTTCAACAATGTTATAGTTTTGAGCAGCTCTCGCATGTGGATTGAAAGCTAACTTTCGAAGTATACCCTTAGCAGGCGGTTTGATTACTAAGTTGGGATTAGTTTTCTCGATCTGTAGTGGATCGGAACCGGATGGAGCTGAGGTTGATGGGTTGGAATTAGAAGATTCCGCTTCTTTACCACCAATAGGACTCTTACTTCCATAATCTTGCGATCGTGTCGCAATCCTTACATGTGACATCATCATTATGGGCTCCTCCGAGGCACTACAGGAAGAACCTATCACCTTACTGTCTTGACTCAGAAAAGAATCCTTAAAAACAGTAGGTGTTTGCAAACCTTTGACGATTTTCGCAATCTCGGCACGATGTGGACATTCTCTTGTAAAATTCTCCTCGTCACAAATGAGACAAGGATAGCGAGGTTTACATTTCTCGTCAGTAGATTCAGATTTATCGGATTTCTCCTTCGAGTTTTGCTTATTCTTCTTCTTGCCTTTCTTCTTACCGTTAGATTTTGATTTGGTCGTAGATGATTCTATGACATGGACATCGGCAGAAATTTCAGTTGAAGACTCTCCCTTCAGGGAATCTAGTAAAGTTATGATAGGAGAAGAATTCTTGGAGGATTTCTTCTTACTCTTGGTATTAACAGTACCAATCATACCGTCAGCGGCATGAGACCCTGAGGGAGGTGCAGTTATTTGATTTTGTTTTGGGAGGTCAGGGATTTTCTCATGTAAAGTACCTGACTACATATAAAATAAGTCAAGGTACTGAGCTTGAGCAATTACTTGCTCTTCGGTAACTACTCCTGCCTTGGCTACATCTTCAGTTATTTTAGGTAATAATGATTTTAAAAACCATTCTGCCAAAATTTGGTCCGGGATAAAAACTTTCACTAAACGACGTCGACATCGCCATTCATGAATATGGTCTAAAATATATGTGGACGTTGACTATTTTAATGAAGTTAATAATTCTATTCCGTTGTCATATCGTACTAGGTGTTGAAAATGAGTAAGGAAGGAAGTGGCTAACTGACTAAAATTGTAAAAAGATCCTCGTGGCAACTCAATGTACCACTTGGCTGCAAGGCCAATCAAAGTGCATTGAAAAAGACGAAGATGAATTGAATCATCTATAATGGAATTTGATGCACACTAGAGATGGTAAGTCATCACATGATTAGATGGATCTTCTCCTGACTTCCCCTCAAACTTTGGTATATCACTGGGAAACTTATTCAGCATTGGCAGCCAAAATGGAAGATAATTAATGGGATCGTTTGTAAGGCGCGATAAGTCAGGTAAATCCAAAGTTTCTATAAATGGTAACTGACGGTTCGGATCCCGAAAACTTGGGGTCGTAAGACCAGCCCCAAGAGGAGGATATCCAGGATAACTTGGTATCGAACTTGCATTTGGGATATTATATCCTCCTGGAAAACCAGGATTAACCAGACCATACTGGGGTTGTTGAGTTTCTTGATAAGTATACCCAGGGTACAGTTGATACTGATAAGCCAGGTTCTGCACAGCAGGGCCGAATTGGTACTGTCCCTGGTACGGTTAATAAGTAAATTGGGGTTGACTTGTGACAACTGTACTAGGCCCAAGTTGTCCTACAAGCATTGAAACCGGAGTCTGGATTGTAGGTCCGGACTGAGGTAAAGAGGCCTAAGGAGTTGATATAGGAGCAGTAGAAACTGGAGCTGCTGATACTCCAGAAATAGGTGGGGTGGATTGGATAGAGGCCGCAGTATTTGCAGCAGACATTTGGGGTAGAGTTCGAGGTGAACTAGGCCCAGACTGATGAGCTACCCCAGGTGTAGAAGTTTGAGTAGTAGGCTGGGCAGGTTGCTAGGATGAACCAGTAAGCAAAGGTTGTCCAGATTGAGATGACAACTGCACACAGGGTTGCGGAGTCTATTGATCCCACACCACATTCATTCTGGGGTATGGACCCATAACAAGTTGAGCATATTGAGGACCAAAACCAGGTTGAGTGTAAGGTTGATAATTATACGGTACATTTCTCGGTCCTTGAACAAATGATTGACCTGAAGGTGGTTGAAAAGCTTGAGGTTGGTATTGACCTTGAGGTTGGTACTGACCTTGCAGTTGGTACTGACCTTGAGGCACATATTGATACTGAGGTTGACCTTGAGGTACATATCGGTACTGGGGTTGACCTTGAGGAAAATATTGTCTCGTAGGGATGTACTGTCCTTGAGGTTGCCCCCCAGGAAGTAATGGACTACCTTGAAGTTGCCCCCTAGGTGGTATTTGAGTACCTTGCGGCTGCCCCCCAGGCGGTATCGAACTACCTTGAGGTTGCGGATTAGGAGTAGTACCAGACATCATCAGAATCTCTTCGACACTTAACGGTTTAGTTCAGTTATTATCAGCAGATACTACATATTCGATGGGCTGAGGAGATGCTCCTGAAAACGTACCAGATAAAGACTGATACCTAGGAGGAACAAAAGGACCACGATGTAAAAAAGTTTCTGGCGTCCGAGAAAACAAGGATGACTATCTCGACATATTCAAAGGAGGATAATAACCTCTGGGTGTTGGATGGAAAGGAAATCGAGGTGGTGAAGACACAAGACCTGGATTTTCTAAAAAAATAGTCAACGAAATATACCAAGCGTCATCTCTAATGGGACTGTAGAAAATGGGTTCACACTCCCTAAGTTCGATAGCTGGTTGATTTTCAAGGATGCTTATAACATTGTTCGGAATTACAATTTCTTCTATGGAAATGAGTCCAGAAGGAAGATTCTCGGTAATGATATTTTCTATCCTGGGTGAACTAGGACCACTAGAAGCAGAAGAAGCAAATCCTGAAGATGGAGTAGCAGCAGGTTCAGTTTCAGGTTCAGAGATTTCAGATTCTTCGGCTAACGAGCTAGTAGGAGTGATACTACCAGTCACCTCGGAAAATGAAATCAGTTCATAAATATGTTCTATTGCTTGAACTAGATGATTAGGATTTATGATTAACAAAGACTCTCCGGCCTCCAGTGACGCAACTCTACTTTCACTAGGTGTAACAAGAGCTCGCATCCCTTCAAGTTGACTTGGTGTAAATTCGGGAGGCTGCCCCCGAAGTCGATAGGATTGTCTCGGTAATTCAGCCACGATTAATTATTTAATTACTTCACACGAAAACAAAGAAAATCTCAAGAAAACCACCTAAAGTCTCTAAAGAACCAAACAATTTGAAGCACATGCCTAATAAATCTAGGAGATCAAACCACACACAAACAATATCTTTTCAAATCGAAAACACTAGTTGGTGATGAAATCCAATGTTGCATAATTCAATACAGAAATGGTGGTTGGAACAGTTACCCCGACAACCTGCTTAATGAAACAGTCTGGCACAAGTTTCTCCACTATAGCCATCTCGAGTGAAGATAACCCCCCAGAGAGTCCAAGTGAGTCTAGTCAACGTCTGCTCTAGGTACAGTGAGATCTTCCCTCCACCGTCACCTAGGAAAGAATCCTAAATATTATGGCCACTAAGGTCACCAACGAAAACAAATATACCTGGGGGAACAGTCTATGATCCGATACACACGCAAAGGCAGAGTAACAAGCTCAATCCCCTTGAAGGTTCGTTGACATAATGCAAGGTTTACCAACAAGTGACCCCAGGCTCCTCGACAATGGTCAATCCGAGGTTTACCGTTTTTAATACGTGAATATCTTCTATCGTTCTCAATGAGGAAGGATTTATTCCCACATTGGTTCGGATATGATCTCGTGCTTCTCCTTTAAGAGGAGCTTTCCTAGAGCATAGATGTAACAATTGGAATTTCTCCCTACCGCAAGATAAACTACTTGTTTGTTTAAACTATCTTGAAGAGTTAATTACTCCCTACTCCAAGATACTAGCCTAAGCTATGTTGGTGAAAAGAGCCCTAGAAAATAAAAAGATTGCTAGATGAATTTTAATTAAGCGTTAATTTTATTGGTTGTTTCTTAAGTCAGTGGGTCCGGAGATGAAACCTTATGGTGTGAAGACTCGACTCCAAAACACTAAAAAATGCACCTAAGATGATAACAATTCCTTTTCCTTTTCAATGAATTTCTAGCTAAGGAAGAGTTGAAAATGCAATGCTTTGAAAATCAAATCTTTCTCTTAACATACAACTGAAAGGAAAAAAATTTCTCTTTTTCAAAGAACTTTAAAAATGACACTACTAATCACACTCACAGAAAATCCCTTTGCTTTTCAACAATCAAAAACTACAAGAATAAACAATCCTTTTGAGAGAGCTTTTAAGATTTCTAGAAAAACTCTAAAGACCATAGAAAACAAATTTTCCAACAAGCTTCTATAATTTCTATGAAAAACTCAAAACTATAATATAATCTTGAGATCTAAACAAAAAATGGATTGAAAAGAAACTTGAAATGTTTTTTGAGGATGCTTAACTTAGTTTTTTAGCTAACTAAGGATCAATTTGTTCAGCTCAACAAACTAATCACAAACACCCATTTATGTTTTAATAAAAAATGGAATTTGAAACTTTCAATCAAGTTTAATCAAAGTTTTGCAAAAGAGGCAAATGGGATCTAGCTCTCTTCAAGGATAGACTTCATAAGCTAGTCAAACTCAGCAAGAAGACCAGAGATACCAAGGTGATCTAAGGCTCTAAGGCTTCTGATCTCTTAGCTACTACGAAGACCAAGAAAAAGTCAATCCAACAGGAAAAAAGTCTAGAAAATCACTTCAAACGAGAATTCCAATGAAAACTAACTCACAAGGAACTTTTGTCAATACAAGTGCAGGTCTGGGCATAAACTAATAGCTATGGACAAAAACTAAACCTAACTGGGCGGATGGATCTTAGGTTTTTCAAACTTTTGACAGGGTCCGCAGGCCCCTAGTAGAACCAGGTGCGGTGCCGCTCTGTGTTACACTGTAACAGTACGGACAGGTCCAAACTGTACCTAACTCAGAAGGTGCGGTCCTCTTCCAAAAATTCGAAAAATAAAAATCAAACCAGGATCTAAAAAGTACCCAAACTCACACACATCAAGGCAAAATCAAAAACCAGAACTCAAGTTTCTCAAGTCAAAGCAAAGACAAATAAAAAACCAAACCAAACCAGTCCCCAGTGGAGTCGCCAATTTGTTGGCCGGATAAATCATTCTTGGGGACAAGACCGATCTCCCTAGTATCGAATGATATCTAGCAACAAGGAGCACAAACAAATCTACTTTTCTCTAAACATGTTTCAATTCATAAATGAAAACTAAGAGGTGTAATAGAGGCTACCTCGGTCCAACGCTTGTTTGTGGCTTTGTTTCAACAGCTTCAAGCAGTTCCCTTTTAATAACCTGCATACACAAACAAACATACATCAAAGAACAACTGCATAGATATTATAACAAAACTTGTTCATTATGAAGATCAAGGAGCTCATAAAATAAACCATTAGAGACAGTTCATTGAGAAAAACAAACTTTATTGTATTAACTTTATGAATAAAAGAACCTTACAACCTTTGCCTTGATGTTGCACAAGCTCTTTCCAGGGT
>APFE031025194.1:66549-90256 GCA_000404065.3 Pinus taeda | reverse complement strand
TCGATCCAACATGAGAGTTTATGGAATCATGATTAACATTTTTTTTAATCTCATCATGAGTTTTCTTTACTACCCTTTCACCATTAGTGACCATTTCTTGTAGCAGCTTATTCATATTTATCTTCAATTTTTCCATCTTATCATCCATGCCATCCATTTTAGCGTCCATTCCATTCATCTTAGCTTCTATGTCATCTATCTTAGCTTCTACACCTTTCTTTAAACAATCCATCTTAGCTTCTACTCCTTTCTTTAAACCATCCATCTTAGCTTCTACATCTTTCATCTTAGATCCTGTTACTTTTTGTGCAAGTGACATTTGTTGGACTTGGTCCAGGTACTTCACTTTCATTGGTTGATGGTGTGCTTTCAACATGATCATCAGAGGTTGATGACACCGGATTGTGCAAACGAGGAGACTAATCCCTTAAGATCCGTGGGATGCAAGGACAATCTTGGTTATAGTGGTCTCCATTGCAAATGACATGGAGATTTAGGTTTAGACGGTGCGGTGTGAGGATTTTTGCTAGACAATGCCTGGTTTCCCCCTTTCGCTTTTGGTTCCTTCTTCTTCTTTTCATTTTTCTCTTTCCTCTTCTTCTTCTTCTCAATTACTTGATCTTGAGCTTTACCAGCTTTATCAAGTGAAGAGGAAGGAGGGGAGGGAGAAACAGATGAAGTAGAAGGTTGGGGGGCAACTCTAGTGTCATCTAGTTGCTGACTTGACTATTCAGGAATTACGGTATTCTGAACGACAGAGGTAGAGAAGAGCCATACGGGCAAACCAATCGTCAACCCTGGAAGTGAAAATGTGGCCATATGGGGTGCACCAACATCTCCTGAAGAGGAGAAAGGCCTAGGATTTCCTCCAAGGGGAAATCCTTGGTTGGTAGATTCCATTTTTCTCAACCTAAAGACCAAAGAGGGAATTTGTGATGCTATTTTGATTAAAATAAATTTTAGATGCTTTGACACAAATTGTTTTTTCAATTTTAAAGAGTCGAGAAAAAACAAAATATGACTCTAGTCGCCTTCAACTTTTAATGAACCTGAAGTGACAAGTGCTCAAATGGACCTTTTCTTTTAAGGAGTCTGAAAAGGAGAAAAATAGACTTCTTTGGAAATCTAGGCAGAGGGGATTACCAAACCAATCGCAAAACTGCAGAATACTTTTTATGGTACCACAGCCAATATTCCCGAATGCTGTGTTCAGTGCATTGCGATCGATAGGGCGGCAGACACGGCTTCCTAAGGATAGGATGTAGCCTATTGTGGTCTCTCAATATATACTCGACGGTATGTGGGAGCACAAGTCCGTACTGGCACTTGCCGTCTCAGAGTGGAGGAATCACCCAACCAATAATGAAAACAACAGTTACCAGGTTTTACGACACCAGAATACATCTCTAGCCTAGACCTCTATATGTTGTGTGTTAGGTTCCAAAGCATTTTTAGATTCATTAAATTTATTTTAAGTTGATCTTGTTTAAAAATTTGCCTTTCAGGTTCACCGTGTGATGTGTATACAATTCCTAAAATGTAGTCTAAGATCATAAACAACTGTTTAATCTTCTTTTGGCAATGAAAATCCTAGCTACTAAGGAAAGAAAGTTAAGAGTCTTTCAAAAAAGAGCACAGAGCACACACAAAATGAACTGTCCTAAATCAAACCAATAAGTCTAAATGCAAATACACATGCATGTATTTGTTTTCAGCCTTCTTAATGTATAAATGATGATAAGAAAGCTATGTGCAAATCTGAATTATTTTCAAAGTGACAATACTCAACAATTTTTTTTTCAAAATGAAGTGAAGGTAAGGGAGACACTTTGTGATTTCGAAATGAAAATTGCTTTTCGACACTTTAAAAATTACTAATTCAAATCATATACAAGAGTAACAGTATAGTCTGTTAGGTTCCTATACCAATAGGTGTCATTTTTCATGATTGATTGTGGAAATACCAAATATGATCATCCTTTTCATGATGCAAAGGTTCCATATTATCACTAAATCAAGATTCAGATAAAGTCAAGAGAAAGGAATCCCAAAGAAATACCAGGAAAGTGGCTTGGTAAAACATGCAAATAGAGAAGTGCAATCACTGACTTTCTCACAGTTGATGAATAGCCAGATAGTCTAACCCTGGCTAGATCATGTTTAAATTTCTTGTTTTAGAATAGAGAATAAGATTTGTTCAGACAGTTCAAGCTTGGCAGATCACTAGATTAGATAGATAATTAAAGGGCCCAACTGCTCAATCTGAGCCCTTGGTCGAAATAAGGATAGATGTAGATAGGAGGGCAGCCAAAAGAAAAGAGGAAAAGTAGGGTTTGCTTGTTCAAATGCACCCAATCAAAGGAAGAAAAAATGTTAGGTATTTTAGGTTGGGTAGGAAGATAATTATGAGGTTGCAGAAAGTAGAGTGATGTTCAGTTTAAACAGTATCACAAGCATCATGGAAAAGTGGCTACAAGTTCAGTTGAGCATGACTGACTTCCCCTTTCATTTCCCCCACAAATTTCACTAACATCCCCTAAGGATATTGAGATCTGCTCAGTAGTCCTAATCCATTTCATTTTTGAGAGATACTAAGCAAAACATTGTCTTTGCTTGGTAAACACAAGCCACATTTCTTGTGTAAATATAATCATCTCATTCCCCTTCATCTCCTAAAAAATCTAAGTTTTACCCTATAAACTTAGCATTTCCCTATCATTTGTCATATTAACATCCTAAATTAAGTATATAACTCCTATGTTAATGTTTCCCTACCCCTACTATGTATTAAAAGCAAAAAACCCCAAAATACTATATATATCCTACCCCCGCCTAATATGGCTATGGTTTAAAGGTTCCTTGGGAACCATTGGTCCACCTGGGGCCAATGATAGCCCACCACGTGTCCTACTGGGATTTGTTAGACCTCTCATCCAACAAATAACCATAACCTCTTCGCCTGCACAGTAAACCTAGTTAATTAACCTTTCGTTAATTAAATCGTCATGTCCGCCCCACATTTACCAAATAAACCAAGGTTTGAAACCCACCGAACCTTACAAAAATTAAAAGTTATCACGTGCACTGTTGTGTTAAACCCCCAACAACTCACCTTCTTGTCCACCGTCGGATCACCTGCTCCACATCCAACGGTCCTCGTTGATATCGGGAGCGCCCCGATGTCAAGTCGTTAGCACTCGACGGTCGGCGGTTTTCCTGTCATACACAGGGACACTTGGCGCATTCCCATTGCATCGGGCCAGCGCTGATAGAAACTGCCCCCGTACCAAAGGCACTCCGATGGAAACCAGATACCACACTCCGTCCTTCCGGCCGAGTCACTACCTCGTTAACAAACACGTCATCACCCGTGCCGCTCCTCCAGCCGTCACGTCCGCAATGTTAGCAGCCACGTCACCCTCCGTACTCCACTACCGAACAAAGCTACGTCATGCTGACATCATCCTCAAAATGCGCCAAAAACCCGAAAGTCCAAATTTTTATAGAAAGTCGAGAAAGCGATTGTTTTGTTCATTTCAAGTTTGTTGACTGCACAACCCGACATGCGATTTACGACGAATTGGCCACTACTGCTGCACAGTTCGTCACCCAACTAATTCAACTCCACAGTGCATCACTCCAGCTCGGCCTGCAGACCTCATCATACACCAGGCACCCGTAAACCAAGTATTTACCCCACAATTGTCCTTCAACCCTATTTTAAGAAATTTCTCTGGTAAAATTACCTGAAAAGGCTAAATTTAAGTCAAAATAAATGTCAGCTATGACCTCTGCACTGTTCGACCATTGCTACCGGAGAAAACCTGCAAATTCTTCTTGTAACCTATGCAAATCACCCGTGAAACTTTAATTTGAGCTCGTCTTTCGCCTCTGAAATTGTGTAAAATTATCTGCAAGGGAGAATTCTTCCCCTGTTTCTTCCAAAATTCCAAACTAATGCTGTAATTCCCTGTGGGAAACCCAATCTACTGCTTTGTTGCCTGTTACCCCAAAGAGTTCTAAACCCAAGGTCAGGCTCACTTAACCAATTGAAAGGGAGGCTATTTTCATAGTCTTGTCCAACCTCCCCACTACAGTTTGCATAATTCACCTTTTACTCCATGAAAGCTAACCAGTGAGGTCACCACAAGATAAAATTAAGTCTGCAAAATCCTGACAAAAGTCTTAGAGCCAGAGTTCTCTTTTCTGCTGTTTCATAAACCTACATTCTAGTCAAGACACAATCAATTGAAGTATGGAGGCTCCAGTGGCTCTCA
Organism: Pinus taeda; assembly: GCA_000404065.3. NCBI lineage: Eukaryota > Viridiplantae > Streptophyta > Pinopsida > Pinales > Pinaceae > Pinus > Pinus taeda. The sequence goes on along the minus strand of APFE031025194.1, from coordinate 85,979 downwards.
ACATTGCCCCCTTGAATGCACCACATAAGGATTTGGAGTGGTTACCTCTGGTAGACAGGGACTTCCAGATCAAGGACATGATGGGTCTCAAGTCTCACCTCCAAACTTTTTGTCAATTCAGAAACAGCCATAGAAATAACACTAATGTCCTGAGAATCTGGGAATCCAACATGCCCATCTACTACATCCCTCAAGTCAATGTGTCGCCTAACTTCATTCATCTTTTCCATGCAAACTATGATCCCACACAAAGAGAAATCCTCACTCCAGATGGATCTGTACTATTTTACATTACTCCTCAATCCATAAATGAAATGTTGAACTTTGAGCCATCTCAGCCCCTGGTTCCTCTCACAATGAAACTCCTGCTTGATCAAGGTGAAAGACTGCCTAGCTCAGAAATAGCAAGAGTAGGTCAATTATTTATGGAACCACAGTGCTAGGCTAATCATCCTCTACCTTATCATCAAGTCTCATTCAGTGAAATAGGGAAGCTCCTAATAGATATGATATCCTACATTTTAGGATGCAAAACCTGTGAGTTTGTGGATGAAACTGTGTTTATGCTAATGTCCATGTTCACTCCAGGACAACCCCCTGCTGTCATGTATGACTATGCCACCTTCATAGCAAACAAAATCCATGATAAATTCATGATGTTGGAGAGAGAAAGAGTGTTTAAATATACCTCTTATATATACCATTTGTTGCTGTACTATCATCCTGATAGCTTCCAAGTTCCTCTCAAGAAACTAGACTCCAAAGGAGAGAGGAGATCTATCATCTTATGGACATCAGTTTTCCATGAAGTCCACCTCTCACCCTACACATATTGTGAGTTTATCGACATGTTCATTTACCCAGCCACTTGCCTATTGATGATGACTCCTCCTGGCAGGCTCACTACTGAAATGTAGAGAATTCTACATCTTTCAAGGGGCTACAACATTGGTGACTAGTATTTCTACCAGAACCATACAATGATCAAGATTTATGGTTGTGATTTGCCCCCCTACAAACTGCCAAGATATGTGCCCATGAGACTTTTTGCCTTGGAATATTTCATGCAATTTAGTAGTGTAGATTTGACTCATTTCCATGGAAAAAAAAAAGAAGGCACAACTCAAGATTAGACATCAATTGGGTCCTTTTGTTTTCAATAAAAGGGAAGAAGCCTGGAGTGATGCAGACAAGATGCTAAGGGAAGAACTCATGCTGAAACAAAGCTTTTATTAGGCACCATATGACCCTGAACATTTCATAAGCTATAGGAGACTAAAAAATAGGCTTTCAGAATATGTGCACTAGCCAATCCCTCACATTGAAATATATGCAAATCGACAAGAATGGGTAGAGGGCACACTAAATGGAGAACTTACTGGAGAAGAAAGATTAGAAAAAGAAATGAAATATTATGAGAAGAGAATTGACCTAGATTATTTTGCACAAGTCTCTTTCAGACAGCCTCAACATATTGGATCAAGCACATCAGCTACTACAACTTCACAACAGCCGCCTCAAGAAGCCACTCAACCTGCAGGGAAAGGTAAAGAAATACAACATTCAGAGCAGTAGAGTACAATGGCAAAACAACCATCTACAAATTAGGAGAAGGGTCAAGAACAAGGCCATTCAACCCAAGTAAAGGCAGCGAAAATCCCTGTACTACAAACCCCTCACAATGAAGAAAGAGCCAAAAAGAGGGACAGACCTGAAGAGACACCTATAGGGGCATCTACAGATCAACAAGGCGAGAAGAGACAAAGGCTAAACCCCTATTCCGAGGAGGAATTCATCGAAGAAACAAAAGGTATTATTAAGGCCGAGGGAACTTATGAACAACAAATCCCTCCAATTTTGGAAACATCGATCAACTCCTTTCAGCAGGAGCAAGAGAGACAACATGGTATGGAGGTTTCATCCACCAAGCAACAGAGCAAGCAGGGATTGGATATCAAGAGAGAATTCACAGAAATTAAAGCTAAAAATGAACCAGTGAGGTTTCAGCTTTATAACCAATTGTTAAGAATGGCTCCTACCAATCAACAAAGGCTGATGGTAGCCTATGATATGCAGGCAGGGAAGATGACTCTTAGTCACTTCAAGCCCACTATATAGTAGCCATAGTCAGCTGCAGATTATATTAGGACCAATCTGGAAGTTCTTGCCAAAGACATCCATCCAATAGACCAGATTGAGTTGCACAAACAGGCTGGAGAAATGGTATACTCCACCTTGGCAGACAAAGCTCTAATGGCCCATAGGCTGCAAAATTCATTATATAACACTTCTGCCCAATTAGAGCTAGAGAAAGCCTCCTCACTGGCTAAGGATAATAGAATAAAATCCTTGGAAGAAATCATTATAGAATTGGGACATGATCCCAAGGATCCAAAAGGCGCACAAGCCTTAATAAGGAAAAAGGAGGAGGACATAGCGGCCCTGAGAAGACAATTGAAGCTGCTAGCTACAATATGCCCTCAAACCATAGAGGTGGCACATCAAAAGGAAGAAGAGGATGTGGTCAGCTTACTAATGAGGATGAACCAAAGACTGTTGGATACAGAAAAGGCCTTGGAAGAATCCCTACAAGGAAAACAACAAGAGTTGGCCTCTCAGCTAGCTCAAACAGCTCCAATTCTCACAACTCCTCCTCCATCAGTCACTATAACAACACCTCCCCTCGATCCAGCATCAACAAAAGGTACCTCAACTTCAACAGCAGCTACAACAAGTGCACTACAGGAGGCCAGCTTGAGCATGGAGGAGATGATGAAAGAGATAAAAGCTTTGGAGATCCAGATGGCAGAACTGAAGGAAACCAAGGAAAAACTAGCCAAAATTGAGGTTGGTTATGAGAAGTCAAATATGACTGTAGCTGAGAAAACCAGGGAAGTAAAGGCCCTAGAGAATAAGATAAAATCCTTGGAGAAGGACCTCACTCTCCATACCCAGACAGAAATAAAGACCATTTTGTGGGATAAGATTGGCCAAGCTATTGCTGATCAATGGACAACAATACAAACTATTTTTGATCAGATATAGTTGATAGGATTGGCTCAATATGAAACTCAAAAGGCTAGGGTACTATTGACCAATAAGCTTGAGCAAGCCAATCAAATGATTCATTTTTTGAACACTCATACCAGCGAACAGTTAGCATCTCTGGACATTCATAACAGGACAGAGACTATTTTAAGAGTCAAGAAGGTGCTAACTATGAGAAATTTTGTTCAGACAGTAGAAAGAAAATGCCAGGAAATGCAAGCAAATATAGAAGCCTTCAGACATAAATTTGCAATGTTACAATGAAAAGGTTTACCTAGCCTGGTCACTAGCAGTGGGAAGCTATTAAAGCAAGAACAATATGCTCATAGGTTAAATACCTATGTGCAAAATCAAATTACAGCATCATCAAGTAGCACAGAAGAGACAATGCCTCCCTCTGGACAGAGTTTCTATGATAAACTGGAAAGTTTGTGTTTTTATTGAGCATGAGGTGGCACATCTTTTTTATTTCCACCCAAATTATTACAGGTACACTGAAGCTGATGAGACACTAATCAAATTGAGAAAGCATCAATTACCAACAGATCAGTGGTGGAAGAGCATGCTGGAGGTTTTACCAAAATAAGTTGAGTTCTCCTTTTTGTAAATTATTTGCATTACAGTTAAAGGTAATATCAGGGAAAATTAAATCAACTAAGGAGAAGATTCACGCCAAAAGATAAAACAAGCTCAGGTACAGGTGGCAAAAGACAACACACTAGGAACACACATCAGGGAAGCGGCCATCAATCGACTATCAGAGTCAAAAAGTCAACAACAAGCATGACACCTATAGCAGCCAGTACAGCATAGTTATTTCCTCATTTATTACTGCACGGTTTTTTCTACATCAGTTATTGCCCCTGCCAGAGTAGATGGATAAATTTATGTCTAGATATTTCCCTACGGGATATTTCGTAAACTTCTTATAAATACTTTCAAAAGAGATGTATTTTTTTTGGTTGATGAATATCATTCTGGACCTGCTCTGTAAATTTTGAGAACTCTTCTGAAATAAAATTGTTGGATGCTGTGTTAGTGAATTTGTTGGTTGTGGAATCAATGGCTGAAGGATGTGTTGCAGAATTCTTGTGTTGATGCATGGATCAATAAGTTTCCTTTACTCTTGAGTTACTGTATTTGTGTTTTATTTATCATATGAATACCATGTTCTAAATTATAGGAAGAAAGGATAACCTAGAATTTACTAGCTGTACTCTGCATTCAATTCCTGTAGTTTTCTATGTTTTCCACAGGACTATCATAGGCAAGAATTCTTAAATGCTCTTGTCTCCCTGGTTCTTACACATTAAATATCATCAAGGAATTATTAATTGCTCCCTGATAATGTTTACAGAATTTCCCTCTGTTAACATAATGAAAGATTCTTGATTGCCTTTCATTTCTTGACTTCATTTCATCCTACTTTCAGCTTCAATATTGTTCTATGTTTAGCTATCCTACTCTGCAATCTTCCTATTGCCAAAGAAACCATATACAAAAGTTTATTGCATTAGAACCCATCAACCCAATGGTCTGAAATTCTCTCAACTTACTGCCTTGTTCTACTGAATGTCATCTTGCAAACACCAAACAAAACTTGTGTTTCATAACTAGCCTAACATATAATCAAACAAATATAAATCACAAAGAGAGAGCCCTCTCTGGTTGTAGATTGGCTAGGATCTGCAGCTGAAAGATTGGTTAGTGGTTACCTCGGCTGTATTCCCTCTTGGAGCCAAGGAACAACCTGAGTGATAACATCATTGGCGACTTCACTGGGGACTTCTGAATCAAGAAGAGATCAGGATCCCTGATTTAAACATATTCAAGCAAAAATACCAAAAACAAATTCAAAAGCTGGCTCCAAAAAAGAAAACTCGTTACACCAGATCCAATCCAGATCCTAATCCCCCAGCTATCTTTGAAAATCCTAACTTGATCCGCAAAACCCTTAGGAGACAAGAGAGTCTGGAAACTGTTGATTCAGACTTTGATATACTTCAACAAAACCTTACAAAATCTGAGCTTCCCCCTGGAAGAGGCACAATTCTTTATGCCAATACTAGAGTCTCTCCAAGTTTTTCATCCACGCCTCAAAGTATACTTTCCACTCCCCCATCCACTACCCATATTTCCACTCCTATCCCCCCTGTTCCAGCCCTCGTATTCCTTCCTGCTATCCCATTTATCCCTGTAAATATGGCCAACCGTTATGCTCCTTTGCATTTGCCTGCCAATCCAGGGGCTATGCCTCAAGAATATCAAAGCAAGATCACCTACTTTGATGGTGCTAGTTCCTATACAACTCAATAGCACACTAAGAAAATTCAAGATTATTTTGAGAACTATGCAATTGAGGATGATGATGTAAGAATGAAAATCTTTGTCCAAAGTCTAACTGGTGATGTGAGGACCTGGTTTAGAGCACTTGCTACAAATTCTATAGCCAATCCTGAGGCCCTATATCAATCCTTCTTAAATAGATGAGAAAAGAAGAAATACCCTTTACACATTTTAACTGAATATGAAAATTTAAAAAGGGGCCCATAAGAGACCGTTCAAGTCTATTGTGCAAGGTTTAATAATGTCTATGGTGCCATTCCTCAGAACCTTAGACCTCCTCTTGACCTAGACTTGATCAAATTCCTTGATGGATTTGATTCGTACATGGCATATCAGTTGAGGGAAAGAGCCCCATTAAGCCTAGCAAACATGCAGAATATAGCTGTTAGTGTAGAAGCAAACTTGATTGTCAAACGAAACCGGGCTAGAACTGAAAGAAGAAGAACTTTTAAAGAAGAACCTTCAACATTTGAGAAAAATTTAGATGCAATCATTAAAGGTATGGACAGGTTAGGAGATAGAGTGGAGACTATTGAAAGGAAATCGTGCTGGGACGGACAACCAAGTAACACAACAAGAATCCCAAACTTTAGAAAGAATAAAAACCCTACTGCTGGAAGGAAGTGCCTTGATCAGAACATCAGACCCCCATTTCAAGAGATTATGCTGAAGCCTCAACCTCAAGTGAGCCTGTAGAGAACACACAAATTAATCTAATGGGTTTAAACAGTGATCAACAAATTTTCCTGACACATGAGGACCAAGAGGCTCATAATTCAAATCAATTTCAAACCAAGTCTGGAGAATCATTTGATTTTAGAGAACGCTATGATGCAGCAGTCTATGAGGTTCATAAAAAATACAAATTTAGAAGTAGGACAATAAATGTACCTGAATCCACCAAATTGAAATATACCAAACTACCCAAGAGAACTAAAGAGACTTCTCCCCTCACAGAATTCACAACTGAGACAGACCTCAACCCAAAAGAGCCCATCATAGAAGACATTTCAGACCTGGAACCATCAAATAATCAGCCATCTTCTTCCTCTTTTTCAAAAGAAAGTGTAAGTAGATCTGTTGTAGAAAATTCCAAAGCAGAGGCAGTTCCTTACAACAGTCTTGATAAAGAAAAGAACTTGGAAAACACAACAGAAAATGAAAAGTCTGTTGTCCACAATACAAGAGTGCAAGTGGAAAAAACTTTTAACTTAGAAATAGAAATAGGTAAGATAAAAATAGCCATGCCATTGTCAGAATTGGCTAAACATGAGGTCTACAGGGAACATATTAACAGGTCACTTCAAATATCTGAAACTAGGGATGCAGTCAATGTCCTAGATGATCAACCAGAGCTGTTTTTTGGTCCTGAAGTCAATGGTAAGACAGTAGATGGAGGAGTTCCTCCATTCTATGTGAGCTTAAACATTCATGACAAAGTCTTACATAATGCAATGTTTGATTCAAGTGCTTCCCATAATCTAATGCCCAAGTCAGTGATGGAAAAGCTATACCTAGATATCACAAGGCCATATAAGGACCTGTTCTCATTTGATTCCAGCCAGGTCATGTGTCTAGGCCTGATCAAAGATCTTTGTGTATCTTTAGTGCAATATCCAGCCAAAACAATCTTGATGGATGTGGTGGTGGCTGATATCCCACCTAAATATGGCATGCTATTATCTAGATCTTGGGGTGAAAAACTCCAAGGATCTTTGCAACTAGATATGTCATATGCCACCATTTCAGTATTTGGCCACCCAAAGAGATTGTACCGGGAAACATTGATGAAATATGTGGGTAGCAATCAAGAGAAGCCCCAAAACTTCCCCATCTATTCGATACACTCTGATATGAATTCATTTATCTTATACAATGCTGACATGTGCTCCAAAACTGAGGCCAAACTCCTAGAAACAGCACAGACAATGAACATAAATGAATAATCCAGTGACCAGCACCAAAAAATTGTTGATGTGATTGATGTAACAAGCGAACCAGACATATCAAATCAGCCACAAAGTTCAAACTTATTACGCACTAAGCATGTTCCCAAAAATCCTGAGACTAGTGGTGATCAAGAAATCTTATGGTACTTAGAGTTTGATGGATCAGTAAACAAATTGAGAGCAGGGGCAGGGGTTTGGATACACAACATACAAAATGACCATGCTCAGGGTCATGCATATAGGCTAAATTTCAAATGCACAAACAATATGGCCGAATATGAAACCCTTTTGTTGGGACTCAAACTAATTAGAAGTCTAGGGGTGACCAAGATTTCAATTCTAGGGGACTTAGATTTGATAATATAACAGATAAAGGGAACTTTGTTACAAATGATCCTAGGCTAAGAGCTTATAGAGGTACAGCCATGGAAATACTAAACACCTTCTTGGAATCACAGCTCAACAAAATTTCAAAAAGACACAACCTACATGCACATAGTTTGGCAACCTTTGCCAGCACTTGCAAACTACCATTTGAGCCCAATCATCACTTCACTGCTGAGATCAAACACATACCTGCTGTCCTTGATAATGTGAAAATTGGCAAGTGTTTGAGAGTGATACCCAAATCAATAACTTCCTCACTCTAAAAGAAGAATTCTTAAGCACAAACATAGACAGAAGCACTATTGATGATCAACAACAAATTGACAAAATTGAGACAAATATATCAGCTGAAGCAGCAAATTTGATTTTGTATCCAACAACTTTTAGTCACAAGAATCCGAAGTAATTGAGCTGAAGGACAATGTCCTGCCCATAGGCCTAACTCCTTTGGAGGATATATTTGATTCAAATGACATTCCAAGAAAACTAAAAAACCAACCACTAAATGCAGAGATTGAAGACTGCAACATTGGAACCACAGAAAATCCCAAAATGATAAAACTCTCCAAAACATTGCCTTCTGACCAAAAATTCAAATACATTAAGTTGTTTAGAGAGTTCCAAGATGTCTTTGCATGGAACTATGAGGATCTAAAATCCTATGACACCTCTGTTATCCAACATACAATACCCTTGAAAGAAAATCAAAAACCTTTTAAACAAAAGCTGAGAAGGATTAATCTAGTCCTCCTTCTCCTTATTGAAAAAGAAGTCATAAGAATGTATCAAGCTAGAATAATTGCACCCATTAGGTTTTCTGAATGGATCTCAAATCTAGTGCCCACAAGAAATAAAACTGGAGAGATAAGGCTTTGTGTTGATGTGAGAAATTTGAATAAAGTCTCTCTCAAAGACCACTACCCCTTACCCAAGATGGATCACATTTTACAAAGGGTAGTGGGCGCTTCAAGGATCTCATTGGTAGATGGATTCTTAGGATTTAATCAGATTTTAGTTCACCTAGATAACCAAGATAAAACTGCCTTTACAACACCCTGGCGAACCTTTAAATATGTGAAGATGCCTTTTGGACTCAAAAATGCAGGGGCCACATTTCAGAGAGCAATGGACATAGCCTTTGCTAAAGAGATCCATGAATTTTTAGTCATATACCTTGATGATCACACTGCTTTTCCAAAATCAAACCAAGAACATTTAGATCATTTGAGGCAAGTGTTCCTAATTTGCAGAAAATATGGCATATCATTGAACCCAAAGAAATCATTATTTGGCCCGGAAGAAGGAAAACTCCTAGGTCGCATAATTTGTAAAGATGGAATAAGAATAGATCCAGATAGAATACAGGCTATCCTTCAAGTCCCTCACCCAAGAAACATCAAGGAATTACAAGACTTTCTAGGGAAAATCAATTTCCTAAGAAGATTCATTCCCAATCTGGCCGAGCTGACTGTTGAATAATGTGCCGAAGAAAGATTCTAAAGTCAAATGGACAATAGAAGCTAAACAAGCCTTTGAGGAAATCAAAATAGCTTTGACAAGAACACCTGTTCTTACAAGTCCCAGGTTTGATAGAGATTTCATAATATTTTCCTTTGCATTTGAGCATACTATTGCTGCAGTCCTATTACAAAAATATGACCTAGGATGTGAAAAGCCCATTGCTTTCTTCAGAAAGACACTTAGAGATGCTCCACTCAAATACCAAATCATGGAGAAGCAAGCCTATGCTCTTGTGAAGGCCATAAAGGATTTCAGAATTTATATCTTGTACTCTCATGTAATTGCCTATGTTCCAAATGCACTGGTCAAAGATATTCTTACTCAAGAAGGAATCGAAAGTAAAAGGGGAAATGGATAGCCAACATTTTAGAGTATGACATTGAGATCAAACCAACAAAACTCATAAAGGGACAAGGGTTAGCCAAATTAATGACTGAAACCAACTTTCAAGCCCTTGACATCAATGAACTAGATAATGAACAGGAGATGGCGACTCCACAGATCAATCAAGCCTTTTTACAATCACCTTGGTACACTGATATATGTTTTGTATTGTTAAACCTACAAGCTCCTCCAGGGTTATCTAGAACTAAAAAGAGATTCTTGAAAATGAAAGCTTCAAAGTTTTGCATTATAGACAATGTTTTATTTTGGAAAAATCATGAAGGTATTTTGCTTAATTGTCTAGTTCAGGATGAAACTAACAAAATACTCAAGGAATTTCATGAAGGGGACTGTGGAGGAAACTTATACTAGAAATCTACAACTGATAAGATTCTAAGAGCTGGTTTTTATTGGCCCTCCCTATTTACTGATATGAGAAAATTTATAGTTTCTTGCCATAAATTCCATATCTTTGAAGGCAAGAGGAAGCTGTTACCCTTGCCCCTCAAACTTATTTCAACTGAAAGGCCTTTTCAACAATGGGGTTTAGATTTCATTGGAGAAATTCATCCTTCCTCTTCTGGATAACACAAGTGGATCTTAACTGCCACAGATTACTTTACCAAATGGGTAGAAGCTATCCCTTGTAGGCAATCTAATGACTCAATCATCATGCAATTCTTAGAAACCAATACCTTGTCTAGATTTGGCTGTCTAGAAAATATTATTACAGACAATGTTGCTGCTTTTAAGTCCAAAAGAATGATTAATTTTTGCCACAAATACCACATTACCTTAGGTCATTTCATAGCTTATTACCCCCAAGGCAATGGCCTAGCAGAATCATCTAATAAAAGCCTGAGCAACATCATCAAAAAAGTCTTGGAGGAGAACAAAAAGAATTGGCATAAAAAGTTAGTAAATGCACTGTGGGCAGACAGATTGACCACAAAAATATCTACTGGAACCAGCCCATATGAATTGGTTTATAGCATGGAGGCTATGTTCCCCTCATCCTTGGGAATCCCTGTCATCAAATTGTTGCAAGAGCTACAAGAAGAACCCAATGACATCCAAAGGAGAATCAATCAAACTATTCACTTGCAACAAACTAGAGAGGAAGTATATCAGAGAACTTAGGTTTTGCAAGACAAACTCAAGAAATTTTTTGACAAAAGAACAAAAGCTGAGGATTTCTTCACAGGAGACAAAGTGCTAAAGTGGGACTCTAGAAGGGAAGACAAAGGAAAACATGGAAAATTTGATTCCCTGTGGAAAGGCCCTTTTGTCATCCAGGTTGTACAAGGAAACAACACCTATTTCTTGAAGAGTTTGGATGGCACAAAAGCTCAGGAAGGCCCAGTCAATGAGCGAATGCTCAAGCATTATTTTGACCCTCTTTGTTAAACAAAACAAGAGGGTAGTTTGTACATAAAAAGTGTTTTACTTTAGCAGTTCATTTCAGCAGTAGGATAGGAAATATGATGCAGCAAATTTTGAGAAAGAAGCAAACAAATATACCACCCTTGGTGTTGATTTTTGCATCCCTGCTTTTCCCAAGTTTTCTCTTGATTGTTTATGGAAAACAGCTTTGATCAACCACCAAAGATAGAGCTGCAGTTACATTCAGATCAACTTATGAAAAATGCATTTATCCCACAAAGATTTAGTTGGTTAGCTTGCAACAAAAGGAAGCTTTAAAAAACACAGCAAGAAATGCGAATGACGCCATCTGACCTGTTGTTCTTGGCTTTTCTCTTGGAAAATCCATCCCCAAGTGGAGCCACTATTAGGTTCCTATACCAATAGGTGTCATTTCTCATGATTAACTGTGGAAATACCAAATATGATCATCCTTTTCATGCTGCAAAGGTTCCATATTATCACTAAATCAAGATTCAGATAAAGTCAAGAGAAAGGAATCCCAAAGAAAGACCAAGAAAGTGGCTTGGTAAAACATGCAAACAGAGAAGTGCAATCACTGGCTTTCTCACAGTTGATGAATAGCCAGACAGTCTAACCCTAGCTAGATCATGTTTAAATTTCTTGTTTTAGAATAGAGAATAAGATTTGTTCAAATAGTTCAAGCTTGGCAGATCACTAGATTAGATAGAGAATTAAAGGGCCCAACTGCTCAATCTGAGCCCTTGGTCGAAATAAGGATAGATGTAGATAGGAGGGTAGCCAAAAGAAATGAGGAAAAGCAGGGTTTGCTAGTTCAAATGCACCCAATCAAAGGAAGATTTTTTTTTAGGTATTTTAGGTTGGGTAGGCAAATAATTATGAGGTTGCAGAAAGCAAAGTGATCTTTAGTTTAAACAATATCACAAGCATCATGGCAAAGTGGCTACAAGTTCAGTGGAGCATGACTGACTTCCCCTTTCATTTCCCCCACAAATTTCACTAACATCCCCTAAGGATATTGAGATCTGCTCAGTAGTCCTAATCCATTTCATTTTTGAGAGATACTAAGCAAAACATTGTCTTTGCTTGGTAAACGCAAGCCACATTTCCTATTTAAATATAATCATCTCATTTCCCCTTCATCTCCTAAAAAATCTAAGTTTTACCCTATAAACTTAACATTTCCCTATCATTTGTCATATTAACATCCTAACATAAGTATATAACTCCTATGTTAATGTTTCCCTACCCCTACTATGTATTAAAAGCAAAAAACCCCAAAATACTATATATATCCCACCCCCGCCTAATATGGCTATGGTTTACAGGTTCCTTGGGAACCATTGGTCCACCTGGGGCCAATGATAGCCCACCACGTGTCCTACTGGGATTTGTTAGACCTCTTGTCCAACAAGTAACCATACCCTCTTCGCCCGCGCAGTAAACCTAGTTAATTAACCTTTGGTTAATGAAATCGTCATGTTTGCCCCGCATTTACCAAATAAACCAAGGTTTGAAACCCACCAAACCTTACAAAAATTAAAAGTTATCGCGTGTGCTGTTCTGTTAAACCCCTGACAACTCAACTTCCTGTCTGTTGTCAGATCGCCTGCTCCACATCCAACGATCCTCGTTGATATCGGGAGCGCCCCGATTTCAGGTTGTTAGCACCCGACGGTCGACGGTTTTCCTATTGTACACAGGGACACTTGGTGCATTCCCAATGCATCGGGCCAGCGCTGACAGAAACCGCCCCTGTACCAAAGGCAGTCTGATGAAAACCAAATACCGCCCTCCGTCCTTTCGCCCGAGTCACTACCCCGTCAGCAAACACGTCATCACCCGCACTGCTCCTCCAGCCACTGCGTCCGCCATGTCAATAAGCCATGTCAGTAGCCACGTCACCCTCTGTACTCCACTACCGGACAAAGCTACGTCATGCTGACGTCATCCTCAAAAGGCGCCAAAAACCCCGAAAAGTCCAAATTTTTATAAAAAGTCGGGAAAGCGATTGTTTTGTTCATTTCGAGTTTGTTGACTATGCAACCCTGCATGCGATTTACGACGAATTGGCCACTACTGCTGCATACTTCGTCACCCAACTAAGTCAACTCCACAGTGCATCACTCTAGCTCGGCCTGCAGACCTCATCATACACTAGGCACCCGTAAACCAGGTATTTACTCCACAGTCATCCTTCAACCCTATTTTAAGAAATTTCTCTAGTAAAATTACCTGAAAAGGCTAAATTTAAGTCAAAATAATTGTCACCTGTGACCTCTGCACTGAGAAAATTACTGTCCGACCATTGTTGCCGGAGAAAACCTGCAAATTCTGCCTATAACCTCTGCAAATCGCCCGTGAAACTTCAATTCAAGCCCGCTTTTCGCCTCTGAAATTGTGTAAAATTACCTGCAAGGGAGAATTCTTCCCCTGTTTCTTCCATAATTCCAAACTAATGCTATAATTCCCTATGGGAAACCCAATCTACTGCTCTGTTTCCTGTTACCCCAAAGAGTTCTAAGCCCAAGGTCAAGGTCACTTAACCAATTGAAAGGGAGGCTATTTTCATAGTCTTGTCCAACCTCCCCACTACAGTTTGCATAATTCACCTTTTACTCCATGAATGCTACCCAGTGAGGTCACCACGAGATAAAATTCAGTCTGGAAAATCCTGACAAAAGTCTTAGAGCCAGAGTTCTCTTTTCTGCTGTTTCATAAACCTACATTCCAGTCAAGACACAATCAATTGAAGTATGGAGGCTCCAATGGCTCTCAACATTGCCCCCTTGAATGCACCACATAAGGATTTGGAGTGGTTACCTCTGGCAGACAGGGACTTCCAAATTAAGGACATGATGGGTCTCAAGTCTCACCTCCAAACGTTTTGTCAATTTAGAAACATCCATAGAAATAACACTGATGTCCTGAGAATCTGGGAATCTAACATGCCCATCTACTACATCCCTTCAGTCAATGTGCTACCTGACTTCATTAATCTTTGGCATGAAAACTATGATCCCACACAAAGAGCAATCCTCACTCCAGATGGATCTGTACTGTTCTACATTACTCCTCAATCCATAAATGAAATGCTGAACTTTGAGCCATCTCAGCCCCTGGTTCCTCTCACAATGAAACTCCTGCTTGATCAAGGTGCAAAACTGCCTAGCTTAGAAATAGCAAGAGTAGGTCAGTTATTTATGGAACCATAGTGCCATGCTGATCATCCTCCACCTTATCATCAAGTCTCATTCAATGAAAAAGGGAAGCTCCTAATAGATATGATATCCTACATTCTAGGATGCAAAACCAGTGAGTTTGTGGATGAAACTGTGTTTGTGCTAATGTCCATGTTCACTCCAGGACAACCCCCTGCTATCATGTATGACTATGCCACCTTCATAGCAAACAAAATACATGAGAAATTCATGATGTTGGAGAGAGAAAGAGTGTTTAAATATACCTCTTATATATACCATTTGCTGCTGTACTATCATCCTGATAGCTTCCAAGTTCCTCTCAAGAAACTAGACTCCAAAGGAGAGAGGAGATCTGTCATCTTCTGGACATCAATTTTCCATGAAGTCCACCTCTCACCCAACACATATAATGAGTTTATCGACATGTTCATTTACCCAGCCACTTGCGTGTTGATGATGACTCCTCCTGGCAGGCTCACTGCTGAAATGCAGAGAATTCTACATCTTTCAAGGGGCTACAGCATTGGTGATTGGTATTTCTACCAGAACCATACAGTGATCAGGATTTATGGTTGTGAGTTGCCCCCCTACAAACTACCAAGATATGTTCCCATGACACTTTTTGCCTTGGAATATTTTAGGCAATTTAGTAGTGCAGATTTGACTCATTTCCATGGCAAAAAGAAGAAGGCACAGCTCAATATTAGACATCAATTGGGTCCTTTTGTTTTCAATAAAAGGGAAGAAGCGTGGAGTGATGTAGACAAGATGCTAAGGGAAGAACTCATGCTGAAACAAAGCTTTTATTGGGCACCATATGACCCTGAACATTTCATAAGCTATAGAAGAGTAAAAAACAGGCTTTCAGAATATGTGCACCAGCCAATCCCTCACATTGAACAATATGAAAATCGACAAGAATGGGTAGAGGGCACACTAATTGAAGAACTTACTAAAGAAGAAAGATTAGAAAAAGAAATGAAAGATTATGAGAAGAGAATTGACCTGGATTATTTTGCACAGGTCTCTTTCACACAGCCTCAACATATTGGAGCAAGCACATCAGCTACTACAACTTCACAACAACTGGCTCAAGAAGCCACTCCACCTGCAGGGAAAGGTAAATAAATACAACATTCAGAGCAGCAGAGTACAATGACAGAACAACCATCTACAAATCAAGAGAAGGGTCAAGAACAAGGCCCTTCAACCCAAGTAAAGGCTGCTGAAATCCCTGTACTATAAACCCCTCACAATGAAGAAAGAGCCAAAAAGAGGGATAGACTTGAAGAGACACCTACAGGGGCATCTACAAATCAGCAAGGTGAGAAGAGACAAAGGCTAAAGCCCTATTCTGAGGAGGAATTTACCGAAGAAACAACAGGTAATATTAGGGGTGAGGGAACTTCTAAACAGCAAATCCCTCCAATTTTGGAAACATCAACCAGCTCCTTTCAGCAGGAGCAAGAGAGACAGCCTGGTGTGGAGGTTTCATCCACCAAGCAATGGAGCAAGCAAGGCTCAGATATCAAGAGAGCATTCACAGAAATTAAAGCTAGAAATGAACCAATAAGGTTTCAACTTTATAACCAATTGTTAAGAATGGCTCCTACCAATCAACAAAGGCTGATGGCAACCTATGATATGCAGGCAGGGAGACTCTTAGTCACTTCAGGCCCACTATATAGCAACCACAGTCAGCTGCAGATTATATTAGGACCAATCTGGAAGTTCTTGCCAAAGACATCCATCCAATAGACCAGATTGAGTTGCACAAACAGGCTAGAGAAATGGTATACTCCACCTTGGCAGACAAAGCTCTAATGGCCCATAGGCTGCAAAATTCATTATATAACACTTCTACCCAATTAGAGCTAGAGAAAGCCTCCTCGTTTACCAACGATAATAGAATAAAATCCTTGGACGAAATCATTATAGAATTGGGACATGATCCCAAGGATCCCAAAGGCGCACATGCCTTAATAAGGAAAAATGAGGAGGACATAGTGGCCCTGAGAAGACAATTGAAGCTACCAACTACAATACACCCTCAAACCACAGAGGTGGAACAACAAAAGGAAGAAGAGGATGTGGTCAGCTTACTAATGAGGATGAACCAAAGAATGCTGGATACAGAAAAGGCCTTAGAAGAAGCCCTACAAGGAAAACATCAAGAGTTGGCCTCTCAGCCAGCTTAAACAGCTCCAATTCTCACAGCTCCTCCTCAAGCAGTCACTATAACAACACCTCCCCTCGATCCAGCATCAATAGCAGGTACCTCAACTTTAGCAGTAGCTACAGTAAGTGCACTACAGGAGGCCAGCTTGAGCATGGAGGAGATGATGAAAGAGATAAAAGCTTTGGAGATCCAGATGGAAGAACTGAAGGAAACCAAGGAAAAACTAGCCAAAATTGAGGTTAGTTATGACAAGTCAAAGATGACTGTAGCTGAGAAAACCAGGGAAGTAAAGGCCCTAGATAATAAGATAAAAGCCTTGGACAAGGACCTCACTCTCCATAGAAACCTGACAGAAATAAAGACCATTTTGTGGGATAAGATTGGCCAAGCTATTGTTGATCAATGGACAGCAATACAAACTATTTTTGATCAGATAGAGTTGATAGGATTGGCTCAATATGAAACTCAAAAGGCCAGGGTACTATTGGCCAATAAGCCTGAGCAAGCCAATCAAATGATTTATTTTTTGAACACTCATACCAGCGAACAGTTAGCATCTCTGGACATTCATAACAGGACAGAGACTATTTTAAGAGTGAAGAAGGTGGTAACTATGAGAAATTTTGTTCAGATAGTAGAAAGCAAATGCCAGGAAATGCAAGCAGATATAGAAGCCTTCAGACATAAATTTGCAATGTTACAATGCGAAGGTTTACCTAGCCTGGTCACTACCAGTGGGAAGCTGTTAAAGCAAGAACAATATGCTCATAGGTTAAATACCTATGTGCAAAATCAAATTACAGCATCATCAAGCAGCACAAAAGAGACAGTGCCTCCCTCTGGACAGAGTTTGTAAGATAAACTAGAAAGTTTGTTTTTTATTGAGCATGAGGTGGCACATCTTTTTGATTTCTAGCCAAATTATTAGAGGTACATTGAAGCTGATGAAACACTAATCAAATTGAGAAAGCATCAATTACCAACAGATCAATGGTGGCAGAGCATGCTAGAGGTTTTACCAAAATAAGTTGAGTTCGCCTTTTTGTAAATTATTTGCATTACATTTAAAGGTAATATCAGGGAAAATCAAATCCACTAAGGAGAAGATTCGTGCCAAAAGATAAAACAAGCTCAGGCACAGGTGGCAAAAGACAGCACATTAGGAATGCACATCAGGGAAGCGGCCATCAACCGACTATCAGAGTCAAAAAGTCAACAACAAGTACGACACCTACAATAGCTAGTACAACATAGTTATTTCCTCATTTATTACTGTGCGGTTTTTTCTACATCAGTTATTGCCCTTGCCAGAGTAGATGGATAAATTTATGTCTAGATATTTCCCTACGGGATATTTTGTAAACTTCTTATAAATACTTTCAAAAGAGATGTATTACTGTTGGCTAATGAATATCATTCTTGACCTGCTCTGTAAATTTTGAGAACTCTTTTGAAATAAAATTGTTGGATGTTGTGTTGGTGAATTTGCTTGTTATGGAATCAATGGCTGAAGGATGTGTTGCAGAATTCTTGTGTTGATGCATGGATCAATAAGTTTCCTTTACTCTTGAGTTACTGTATTTGTGTTTTATTTATCATATGAATACCATGTTCTAAATTACAAGAAGAAAGGATAACCCAGAATTTACTAGCTGTACTCTGCATTCAATTCCTATAGTTTTCTATGTTTTCCACGGGACTATCATAGGCAAGAATTCTTAAATGCTCTTGTTCCCTAGTTCTTACACATTAAATATCATCAAGGAATTCTTATTTGCTCCCTGATAATGTTTACACAATTTTCCTCTGTTAACATAATGAAAGATTCTTGATTTTCTTTCATTTCTTGACTTCATTTCATCCTACTTTCAGCTTCAATATTGTTCTATGTTTAACTATCCTTCTCTGCAATCTTCCTATTGCCAAAGAAACCATATACAGAAGTTTATTTCATTAGACTCCATCAACCCAATGGTCTGAACTTCTCTCAACTTACTACCTTGTTCTACTGAATGTCATCTTCCAAACACCAAACAAAACTTGTGTTTCATAACTAGCCTAACATACAATCAAACAAATCTAAATCACAAAGAGAGAGCCCTATCTGGTTGAAGATTGGCTAGGATCTGCAACTGAAAGATTGGTTAGTGGTTACCTCAGCCGTATTCTCTCCTAGAGCTAGGGAACAACCTGAGTGATAACATAGTCGACTATCAAGAACAATGGGATTCTCTTCTATAACTGAAAACGACACTTATGACACTTTTAGATTAAGAAACGACATTTCGACTATGCTACTTTGCAAAAGAGAACTGAAAATGGCGCAAAATACATAAAACCACTTATAGTTCTTTGCACAATAGAGGCGGAATGATGTAAGAGAAGGGGGTTTTCACAGAGATATACTGACCACAGACAACAAAACTCCTGAATAGAACTGAAAATAGTGAAGAAAAAACCAAAGTGTGAAGGTAAAGTTAACCTTCCCTGACCATCGCACCTGTCACACAGGGAATTCAGTATGCAGCGCACCTACTGCACATGGGAAGTGTGATGCATACAGACTGCCTTGAAGGTAGGGTGCGATGGTACCAGCGCGATACTTTTAACCAGTTTTTGCTCACAATTTGCAATTCAGTTCAGGGATTTAAGCCGAGTAAGTGATGTTCAGTAAATGTAAATCACAGGGGTTGATCTAAGGAGGTTACTAGAGCCACCACTTAGGGCAATTAGAATGTTTGTAGATCAAATTTTTAATTCATAAATAAAACCCGAAGATAGACTGAAGCAACATTGATCTACTTTGCATTTGTATAACAAATGCAGTTCGAAGGCTAGCTGGCTTGACTTTAGGCTCCGTCTGTAAGGTGATAAAACAAACAAAGATAGGCTAACAAACAATCTATTCGCTCCCCAGTGGAGTCACCATTTTGTTACCGGGAATAGTGTCCACTTGGAGCTGCTATTCCCACTAAGACTGGTAGCTATCTTAGAAACAAACAAGTAAAG
>APFE031025194.1:47341-66418 GCA_000404065.3 Pinus taeda | reverse complement strand
TAAAGCTTAGATCACCCAACACTATGAAGTTACACTAGAAAACCAACAACACTTCTCTACAAGATACAAAATTCTAGCCTCTGGATCTCTGTGATGAGGGATCCATATATTGATGATTATAGGGGAGTGAGTCATCTTCTGGGGTCTTGATTAATGTCCTCTCTCTGATAGTTCTTGATTCCACTTAGAGACTGATGATCTCTTACTCATCCCTGGTCGAAAATAGGGAGGCAAGTGTCAGAGGGGAAGCTTCTGGAAGATTCCATGATCTTCCACCTCACAAATTGTCCCTGCCATTTGTCCATTCTTTCCCATCGCACCCTACAGAGGGGCCATTCAGTATGCATCACACCCTGTACACTCATAAGGTGATATGCATCGCACCCTCTGCACTGGGTATTCAGTATGGCCCAATTTTGACCATTTCTGAGTAGTTTTTAGTGGAGAACTTCTGGGAGATGATGTAATCAGCTGACCTTGTTCCTTTAGGCAGTGAAGCAACACTTTTAGGGACATAGGATCCCTTAGTTTATGGACATTTATGATTGGGGTTGCAGTGCCCAAAAAGGTCTAAACACTACAGTCCGTCCTCTTTCTGGACCTTCTTACAAAATTTCAATCCGATGCTCGGAGAGAAAGTTATGACGATTTTCCCCAGGTCACCTGTTTGGAATGTAATTTAGGAGTCTGCAAAAAGACCAACTTCTTCAAATCATATCTCCACAAATATAGCGCGAAAATCTCTAAACTTCGGACTCGAGATTCAGTGAGATATCGTCTCAAATGGGTTTTTTTTTCACTTCTGAAATATCGCAGAAAACAAGTTATAGCGAAAATGCCACGATGACCTATTTGGAGTAGCAAAACCCTAGAATCCAAAGCTCTGATACCAAATGTTATGAAACCAGCTCACAAAAAGATAGAAAAAAAAAGATCAACGCCTTAGAAGTGAGCCTCTTCAAGGGGGCAACCTCCTTTACATTACAAAAATGAACAATTCTTGGATGATTCAAGTGACAAAACCTCCTTTCAATATCTAGGAGTTTATGGAGTCACAATATAACCCAACCGACCTAACATTAATAATATAAAGCCACAAAAATAACAATAGAGGGATTCTATGGGGCATAGTAATAAAAATATGGGAACAATAGGGGCTCAACAATATTAATAAGGGATAAAAATACAATAGTAATGGGGTAATCACTAGTATGATAGGGACCCAACAGGTTTGTTCTTGGAGTATATCCTCTTCTTTTGACATTTCTTGTTCCTTTTCTTCCTCCTCTTCACAATCTATGTAAAATAATTTCTTCTCAGCACACTTATGACCTTTACTGTATTTGCTATTACATCTGTAACAAAGCTCTTTTTGCTCTTTTTCCTTCCAATTGTTGTGGTGTCAACCTTGTAGGTTGTGGAAGGCTAGGGGAAACAACACTTCCATCTTTATAGTTGTGAGTGGCAGGCTTCCTGTTTGCCATAATTTTTCTTTCCATTTTTCTTGCTAATATGAATGCCTTCTCCAATTAATCAAGTTCCCAAAGGCGAACCTCATGTTGGATATTGTCCTTTAAAGTCCCTATGAACACATCAATCCTATGGTCCTCTAGAATATCTTTTTCCCTTACGTTCAATTTTTGGAAGTCCTCAATGTTACTCCATGATTGAACCCTTTTGTTTGAGATTTATCAATTGGATAAAGAAACTGTTGCTTTTTGTATCCTCATAATGTGCTATCATTTCTTCTTTAAAAATTGCCCAAGTGACAATTTGTTTACGAGAGAAAATCCATTGATACCATACAAACTAATTTTGTTCCAAATATAAAGTTGAAATGCGTACCTTTGTGTGTTTTGCACATTATGGAGATCGAAAAAATGCTCCATTTGTAGTATCCATGTTTCGGGATCCTTGCCATCAAGGTTCATCATATCGATTTTTGGAACATGGATCCTTTACTACCCTTTCACCATTAGTAAAAATTTCTTGTAGAAACTTATTCAAATTTATCTTTAATTCTTCCATCTTAGCATCCATACCATTCATCTTAGCATCCATGCCATCCATCTTAGCTTCCACGCCATCCATCTTAACTTTCACTCCATTCATATTAGCTTCCACGCCATTCATATTGCCTTTTGTTACCTTTTGTGACAGTGAAATTTGTTGTACTTGATCTTGTAATTTTGGTATATCATGTTGCATTTGTTCCTCTTCTTCACAAGTCATGTTAGAGCTTTCAGGTTGCTTACTAGGTGTTTCCATTTTCTTTCTTCAGGGCATCAATTAATGCTAATAATTCTTCACTATTTCCTTTGAATTCCTTCAAACTAATTTTTTCAAACCAATCATATGCAAAATTTAAAAAAACTACACACCTTTTTGTTTCACTTTGTAAGAGCTTGATATGGAATCTGTTGTATCTATGTAATTACAGATCTTGAATATCTAAAATCACGTCCTGCAGTAGCCCTTTGTGTCCTATTTCTAACCCTACAAGTTTGATCAAGATTGGATTCTCCAAGGAAGTGTTATGCCAAATCTCCCACTATGACCTGATTATAGACTAGTTCAGTAGAGTGAACTTGTACGAAGTGCGACATGTCACCATTTTGACCTTAGTACCTAAAACTGATATATAGAAATCTACAGGCTGTCCTCGTTCTGAAACTTCTTACAAAATTTAAAGTTGATGCTCAGAAAAAAAGTTATGATGATATTCCCCAGGTCACATGTTTGGATTGTAATTCGGGAGTTTGCAAAAACCCTAACTTCCTCAGATCATATCTCCGAAAATATAACAAGACAAGCTTTGAAATTTCGACCTGCAGTTTAGAACACTTTCAGCTCAAATGGTTTTTTTTTAGCTTCTAAAACACGTATAAAAAACATTATAGAGAAAATTCCACAATGACATTTTTGGAGCGGTGAAACCCTAGAATCCAAAGCTCTCATACCAAATGTTATGAAACTACCTCACAAAAAGATAGAAAAGATAGATCAATGCGTTAGAATTCAGCCTCTTCAAGGGGGAAACCTCCTTTACATTACACATGAACAATTCTTGGATGATACAAATGACTAAACCTCCCTTCTATATATAGGAGACTAAGGGGTCACAATATGGTCAAGTCGACATAACAGTAATAACATAAGGGCACAACAATAACAATAATGGGTTTCTATGGGGCACACTAATAACAACATGGGGGCAATAGGGGCATAATAATAACAATAAGGGCTACAATGACAATAATGGGGGAATCACTAGTATTATAGGGACCTAACAATTTAGAATACCTTGGGGTTTTCGAATTAATCCCTTGAGTTTATTCTTCCCTTGGGTTTATTATTCCGTTGGGTTTATAATCAATCCCTTGGGTTTATAATCAATTCCTTGGGTTTATAATAATGCCCTTGGGTTTATAATGATTCCTGTAGGTTTAATATTATTCCCTAAGGTTTATAATATCTTGGGGTTTTAGAATTGATCCCTTGAGTTTATTATTACATTCTGTTTAGTTTCCTAGGGCGTGATATTATTCATAAGATTTATAATATAAATCCTTCGGTTTAATAAAAATCCATTGGGTTTATAATTGTGGTCAACCATGGTCTAACATCGCGTTGTGACGAAGATTTTCTCAATATAAAAATCAACCATGGTCCAACATCGCATTGTGACAAAGATTTTCTCAATATAAAAATCAACCATGGTCCAATGTCGCAATGTGACAAAGATTGCCTCGATATGAAAATAAACCTTGCTCAACCATGGCCAACATTGGTTTGTGACAAATATTGTTTCAATATGAAAATGAACCTTGGTCAACTATAATCAACCATGTTTATTTTAGGGTTTTTAATATTTATACTAGGGTTTATATATCTTGCACTTATAGTATTAATTATTTCTTGTATTTTTTTATAAAATATATAATTTTTTATTTTTATTTTTAATATAAAAAATAAATAAATTATTATTATTTATTTAAATTAAAAATTATTTATTTAAAATCATGTCACAACAACAATACATAAGTTGGCTTTGTTAGGGTTTCTAACGTACTAGGGTTCTGCAGATCTTTGAATCCTGGCCAACTAATCTTCTTCCTACACAGGTATTTATCTAAGATCTATGTCACCTTCTCTGATTCACTGATCAGAGCCATTTTGACCCCCCGATGGAGGGGGAGCCCTCCCCTCCTTCAAGTCTACCCTTCTCGACAATCAACAGTTTTCTCCTAGCCTTTCCATCTCTACATGGAAGCAAAAGAACAAGCAACCTGCCTCTCCTACTCTAGGGGCATAATGGAAGTCCAAGCTAAAGAGTGGATGCCTCTCAAAGGCAGCAAAAAACCCTCAGGAGGTTATGACCAACAATCATCTAGTGCAATCCTGAAAATTCATGCAAGATCATGCAATCATCTACAAATTTATGGGCATTTGGCTTAAAACATAAAACATATATACACAGATATTTTCCCCTAAATCCCAAAACCAGGACTACCAAATTGATTTTTCATCATATTCCTTTCAACATTACAATACATATATATACATGATGACCCTTCCGTAAACCCCAATCCATTAGCCATGGATTAGAACATAACTGTAGTTCCATTGGTCGGATCTACAAAATGCCATGGGAGAGAAAACCATCATGTCCAAAACCATGTGTGAAATCCATGCACAAAACCATAGGTAGGTCTGACCACCTAATATAGGGTCCAAAAACAATTTCTTGGGTCATTGCCGAAGACCCCATGCAGGGGTGCTACTGTCCAACGCAACAAATGGGGAGCTAGTAGTGGAAAGAATATAACACACATCCAACATTCTCCCACTTGGTGTTTCCTTTCCAAAGGGGCCACAAGAGACCTTACTTGTTGGTCTAGCCCTATAACACCCATTTTTTCTCTACACCAATAGAACTTCTTAGTGCTCACAAACTTTGTTAATGCATCTATAATATTCTGCAAAGTGTGCACCTTTACAAGCAACACATTTTGTCCTCAACCATATCTATTACAAAGTGATACTAAACATAAATGTGCTTTGTCTTTAAATGATAAGCAAGGTTCTTTGCAAAGAAAATTGCACTTTGGTTGTCACTGTCTATCCTTATTACTCATTGTACTAACCCCATACTTGAACATAAACTCTGCAACCAAACTGCTTCCTTGCTTGCATGAATGGCTGCTATGTATTCTGCCTATGTAGTTGAAAATGCCACTACAAACTGTTTCTTTCTCATCCAACTAACTGCACCTCCAAATAGGTTAAACACATACCCACTTGTATATCTTCTCTGATCTTGATCTCCAGCCCAGCCTTCATCAAAAATGCCATGGATGTCTAAAAATTTGTCCAGTCCTAGTCTTCCTTGGTAGCATAGACCATAATCACTAGTGCCACACAAATAGTTTAAAACCCACTTCACTGTTGTCCAATTCTTCTTCCCCGGTTTTGATATAAACCTTCTCAATACTCCTACTGCATGTGCAATGTCTGTTCTATTACAGACGATTGCATACATCAGGCTACTGATTGCAATTGTGTATGGAACACAGGACATGTCCTCTTCCTCTTCTTGTGTCTTGGGACACTGTTCAACATATAACTTTACACCTACAAGAATAGGAACCTTCACTAAATTACTATCCAACATATTAAACCTCAGCAGCATTGTCTTGACATACTTCCTCTGGTTTAACCAGAGCTTCCTCTTTGCCAATCTCATTTCATTTCCATGCCCAAAATACAGTTTGTGGCACCATGATCTTTCATGTCAAATTTGGAGGACAATTGGGTCTTCAAATCCTGGATAATTTCTTTGTTATTTGTAATCAACAACATATCATCCACATACAATACCAAATAAATAACATGGTCACTAATTAATTTAAAATACACACAGTGATCTTCTTTGTTTCTGGTGAAGCCAAGTCCCCGTATAAATGTATCAAATTTATGATACCACATCCTTGGTGGTTATTTTAGCCCATATAGAGACTTTTTTAACTGACATAACATTTCTTTCTTACTCTTCAACGTAAAGCCTTTAGGTTGCTTCATGTATATCTATTCTTCCATATCCCTGTGAAGAAATGTTGTCTTCACATCCATCTGTTCTACCTCAAAATCAAAAGAATTAGCAACAAATAAAATAATATAATAGAAGCTACCTTGGCAACAAGAGAAAAAATATCACCAAAATCATTTCCTGCCAACTTGGAATAACCTTTTGCTACCAACCAAGCTTTGTATTTCTCCACCTTGCCTTTTGCATTCATCTTCTTCTTAAACACCAATTTTCTTCCAATGGGTTTCCTTCCAGCTGGAAAATCCACTAGATCCCAAGCCTCATTTTTGTCCAAAGATGCCATTTCATCAACCATGGCCTCTTTCTAGAGTTTTCCATCGTCTGAATCTACTACCTCCCTAATAGTTCTTGGATCATCATCAGTAATAGATAAAGTAAAATTTGAATAGAAAGCAGATGGACTATACCTTTATGGTTTCCTTTTGTCTCGATTTGATCTTCTCACATCTGGAGTTTTTGGCTCTCCCATAAGAAGACATGACCACCATCATATTTCTCATACTTGTAGAACCACTCCTTATGGGGAGTGAAGTGAAAGGATGCACCTGATTCAATCAACCATGCCTCGTGATCTACAAGTTTACTTGAATGAGAATCCAAGTACACATCCCCACCTTCATTTGAGGTGGTTTTTGCCTCTGCAGAAGGAGAATCATCAAATTCCTTTCCTTTCTTAGGAGCTTTAGATTTACATTCTTTTTTGAAGTTCCCTATGTTTCCCCATTTCTAGCACACCTTTATAGGTTTTCCTGGAGATTTAGATCTCCCAATCAAGGAATTATTTTTGTTTTTGTTATGGGACCATCCTTTTACCAAAAAATCACCATTCTATCCCTCCATATTTTTCCGTCTCATCTCCTCTGACAACAAGGATGAGACTATTTCATCAAACTACAAGGTAGTTCTATTGCTACCTATTGCAGCAACCACACTATCCCACGAATCTGGTAGAGAACACAATAAAATAATGCACTTATCTTCATCTGAAACTTTAATATCAAAATATAACAATTGTCTTACCACAATGTTAAAGGCGTTCAGATGCTCTGTCACTGAGTCTTCATCCTTCATCCTCAGGTTATACAATTTTTTCCATAGGAAAATTTTATTCACTAGAGACTTAGATTGGTACAAAGTCCCTAACTTGTCCCATAAAGCCTTCGTCGAAGCTTCCCCTGATACATTAAATAGGATTGAATCTAAGATACACAACTATATTGTGATCTTTTTTTTCTGATCTAACTTCTTATAGTATTCATCAGATAGTGTCGTTGGTTTAGTACCTGGGTCTACTGTGATCCAATCATACTTATCCACCAGGTTATCCTCCAATTGGTTTTCCACAACTCCAAAATTTGACCATTAAATTTCTCGATCTCTATCTTTCCATTTCTCACCATATTCTTTCACCACAATAATCGATCTTGCAGATTTCCCACTGAACAGGGTCTACCATAGGCCCGAAAAGAACCCCTCAACAATGACGGCATCCTCTTGAAGCTGAAGCTACTCTAAAACCAAATGTAGGTTTTAACCCTGTACAAAAATTACCTACAAACGAATTCTTAAAAATAGAAAGTAAACGATGGTGAGAGCATAAAGCATAAAAAATATATACATAGATATTTTCCCCTAGATCCTAAAACGGGACTACCAGATTGATTTTTCGTTATATTCCTTTCAATGTTACAATACATATATATACATGCCAAAGCATCCATATACCCCAATATATTAATGCTCGATTAGAACATAACTGTAGTTCCCTTGACCGGATCTACAAAATATCATTGGAAGAAAACCATCATGCCCAAAACCATGTGCGGAATCCATACACAAAACCATAGGTAGGTCTACCCACCTAATATATAGTCCAAAAACAAATTCTTGAGGCACTAACTCTGACCCCGTGCAGGGGGCTAGATGCCCCCACTCTATCTCCCCAACTTCACACCTAGGGCTAGTCAAGAAAAGAATATAACAGACACCCAACACATTCTTCATTGGATTTAGCTAAAATGGAAACCAACAACCCTGATTGAGCTTTGGCCGAGAGCCAAAGGCTTCTTCACAGTGATTTTTTAATATCTAGAGGATAAGAGAAGAACTTTGGACAATGGCCCCTATTTCATGAACAATGCTTGGATTTTAAAGAAGCATTAGGAGCCTTTCTATAATCCAGAAAAAGAATAATTCTTGGTGGCTCCATTCTTGGTTAGGCTTTGCACCCTACTAGAAGATTTTTAGGAATAAGACATCCTGGAATCAATCTACAACTCCATTGGAAACTTTCCGCAAATCTCAGAAATCACTAGACGTCATTGGTTCACTTCCTATGCCCATATCTGTGAATGCATGAACATATCCCAACCACTCCCAGAATTACTGGAGATTGAATATCAAGACAATGTCTGGTCTCAGCCCTTGGACTATGAAAATGTCCCATTCAAATGCCACATTTTCCATGAATATGAGCACATGTTCCAAGACTTCCTTCAATGACCCATGGAGAACCCTGCTCCCACAACCCCTTCCTCCTCAGGTGGCTTCCAAGAAGTCTATGCTTGATGCAAATCCAGCAACAAAGCTCCTCTTTCTCATGGCCCCCTTCCCCCACCTCCTCCGTAGACAACCTCACATTGATAATCCGAGAATCGGTTCACCCTCCTAGAAGCACCTACGGAAAAAGAAGATCCAACCCCCTCCAAAGGTTCCTCAACAGTAGCAGAAGATGGAAGTTGAAGTCAGCCCTGAAAATGCTAAGAACAAACAAACAAGTAAGTAGAAATACCGAGAGGCTTAGACTAATAGCAAAGAGATGAAAAGGCTTCTTACTCAAGTCCAACAAGCTCTAGAAACAAAAATTAAGATGGATCAACTCAACTCAGATGAGGAAATCATGGTGGCCTTCTTGAGGAATTGGTCCAAATATGGCTCTGCGGACATTCCTCAAGAGTAGCTTGACTAATTCCACAAAATCTTCAAAGAATGGGAGCAGTAGTAGGCTTCCGCAATCCCTTCCCCTCACTCTGTTTTGGTTATCCATGAGGAGAATGCCTCCACTCAGTGCACGAAGTCTAGTTCGGGTCTTGAAAAAAGGAGAAAAGGAAAAACACCACAAGGAAGGTTATCAAGGAAGTTGGAGTTATCCTGGTTGACTTAGGGAAAAGAAATATCTTCACGTACTAGTACCAAATATCTTTTCCTCATTCTATCAATGAAATTTATCTCATGGAACATATGGGGCCTCAATTCAAAAGTTAAATTGAGGCACCTTAAAGACAAGATACATCAAGAGAATCCAAATATCATAATTCTGTAGGAAACAAAGATGTAGCAAGAGAAGCTCAAAGAAATAGGGCATTGTTGATGGCTAGGGGTAGACCACATGACGCTTGATGCAAAGGGCACAGCTGGCAGGAAATTATTTCTATGGGACACTAGATTAATTCAGTTCATGTCCTCGATTTCCTTTCCTCATAGCCACTCTAGCCAATTTGAATGCATCAGATCCACAACCCAACTTTGGCTAATAGGGGTTTACAGTCCCTCAACCCTTAGAGAAAATGCCAACATCCGTTCTAGTCTATTGAAACTAAAAGGCATTCTCACCACTGATAATTGGATCTCACCACTGATAATTGGATACTCACTGGGGATTTCAATATGATCAGAGAACTAAGCGAAAAGAAAGGAGGTGTCCGAAGAATTTAACCCATCTCCAGAGCCTTCCAAGAAACAATCCAGGACGTAGACACAACGAATATCGAGTTTAGAAATGGTACCTTCACTTGGAGCAACTGGTGGAGAGGTTAGTATCAAATCGCCTCGAAGCTTGATCATTTCCTTCTATCTGATAATCTTCTCCAACAAGATATGCATCTTCAAGAATATATCCTTTCCTACTTTGGTTCTAATCACTGGCCCATTCGGCTAGAAATCAATCTAAGAATGGCTCCAAGGAATAGGCCCTTCCGTTGTGAATCCTTCTAGCTTGAAAGACCTGAATTCATCCAAAAACTTGATGGATGGTAGAAGGAGATCTTCATCTCTAGATTCTACCTATGGAAACCTTCTAGCTCAAGTTAATAGAGCTAAAGAAGCATATTAAATATCAGAACATATATGAATTTGGGAACATTCATAAGGATAAAAGGGAATTGGAGAAAGAAATGAAAGAAATCTAGTAAAAGATCATTCTTGATGGTAGGACAGAGGAGCTGGAGGCCCATGAGGGGTGGGTTTTGGAGGCCCTGGAAAAACGAAGGAAGTAGGAAGAAATTCTCTAGAAGAAGAAATATATAGTCCAGTAGCTCAAGGAAGGGGAGAAAAACACAAAGTTATTCCATCACACATTGCTCAAATATTGGCAGGCGAACAAAATATTCTCCCTCAATGGTCAAAATAGGCAAAGGATAGTCTCGCATGAAGACAACAAAGAAGAACTAATCCAACATTTTTAGGAAATTCTCTAGGAGCCATAAGAGGATAGGAGGGAAGCCATCTCCAAGATCTATCAATGTATCCCCCAAGTTATCATTGAGGAGAAAAATGAAGCCTTAATGTGAGAAATTTCATTCCTAGAGGTTGAAGAAGTGATACATGACCTCCCCCCAATAAGTCTTTATGAACAAATGGCTATATTTCAGACTTATTAAAAGTCTGTTGGCCCTTTTTGGGCACTGAGATCCATGCATTGGTCGAAGAGGCTCATCAATCTCGTAGAATTTGGTCAAGTCTAAATGCCACATTTCAAATGCTATCCCAAAAAAAGGAGTGGAAGTGGATCCAAATGGATGTAGACCCATATATCTTTGCAATGTCATTTACGATATTATATGAGGCATTATGGTCTGTCATCTTAAACCCCTAATGAAACACATCGTCAGCCCAGAGCAAACGTGATTCGTGGAAAGCTCTTGAAATGGTACAATCTCTGAAAGCATCTACATCTCCATGTATGCTAATTAAACTAGGCATGTCAAAAGCTTTTGACCGCATAAGCTAGAACTACCACCTTTATGTGCTTAATGATTTTGGATTTTCTCATTCTTGGATCTCCTGGATAAAGTTCATGATTGAAACCCCTTTTTGTATATTATTGCAACAGAAGGTTTGGGTAGCCTAATTAAATCTTCCTCCCATATCGGCCTCATCCAAGGGATGAAACTCTCTCCAGAAGCTCCCCATGTTTCCCAGTAGAAATTTGTGGACGATAATATCCACTTTGGCAATCCCACTCTACATGAAGACCATCATCTCAGTTCCATCTTGGAAACCTTTCAACAAGCCTCTAGAATGGTTGTCAACAGAGATAAATATGATATTTTCTTCTTTGACACCCATGGAGGAGTCCAGTTACACCTAGCCATATCCCTGGGCTTCTGAATCAGTGCCCTACTTAGTACTTACTTGGGATTCCTCTGGTTCCAAATTCATTGAGAACATCTTGTTGGAAAGACCTTTTGGCATGCCTAGTTCATAAGCTTTCCAGCTAGACTTTCAAGCTCCTAAACTTTGTGGGCCGAATCACCTTACTTAAATCCATCCTGCAAGCTCTCTCCATCTATCAAATCTTTGCTCTTCCATTCCCAAAGAGTATCTACAAGGATTTAGTTGCCACTTTTCACAAGTTCCTGTGGTCAAGCACTTAGGTAGGTAAGAAAAGGTCTCTAGATGCTTGCCACAAGCTATGCAAGCCCAAAAATCATGGAGGTCTAGGTTTGAAAGACCCAGAGACACTATTGCAAGTGTTAGGAGCCAAGATCTGATGGAGATGGCCCTAAGGAGGACATGAAACATGGAAAATGTTGTGGGCTCACAAGTATATCCAACACTGTATTTGGGATCCCTTGTGAGATTCTCAACCCTTACCAACTGGATCTTCTATTTGGAACTTGGCTAAACAAAGCAAGAATTCAATCCAAAAGCATGGATTCTGGGAGGTTTGGAATGGAGGCAAAGCCAAATTTTGGGAAGAAGCATGGATGCAATATCCTAAGTTGGCGCTTCATGAAAATCTTAGGAAACTTCAGGATTTTTCTACAAATAGAGGGGTGGTATATGTCAGAGACTTCTAGATTTCTTCCAAATGTCCCTCCAAATGGAGGGAATGGAAAATGCAAGCTCATTGGCCCAGCCATGATCCACCTCTCCCCTAGCATGCGTTAATCCGCCTTCTTCAACACCTTCGCATTCTATCAAGTGATGAACTAGACAAAATTCGTTGAGGCTACTGATGTAGTGGCATGTTCTCTACAAATGAAGCTTATACCATTATCTCCACTAATGATATGCCTGACCCAAATCCCCTTTAGAAATGAATTTGGCATTCAAGGTTTTGGCCCAAAGTCACGTTCTTTCTCTGGTTGATCGAACATGGAAAACTTCTAACTTGGGATAGGATCAGAAAAAAGGCTTCGAAGGTCCATCTCGTTGCCCCCTCTATATGAGAGAACAAGAGACAACAAATCACTTTTTCAACTCATGCTCAGTGGTAGATGAAATTTGGAAGCTTCGAGAAAATATTTTTGGCACTCAAGATAGTTTGGTCAACATTTTGAGATAATATTTAGAGATATGGTGTTGGAACCTATTAAAAAACCCAAAAGCCAATAGAGCATGGCGCATATCCCAAGGATTCAGTCTATGGAACCTATGGAAAGCTAGGAATAAAGTAGTGTTCCACTCAGATCCTATACAAATAAACCACATTTGGACATCGACTAAGTGTGACATAAAAGAGACCATCTTGGTGGAACGTTGGGAATATGGCAATTAGAAGGTGAATGGAAGGGAGGTTCAAATCCTTCAAGACTTGGACCTCTGTGCCCCTGCTTCTTCCTTGGCTCCACACAAACAACGAATGAGAAAAAGACCTTAGCAAACAACTTCCTTTGTCCTCATCAAGGCTTTAACGAACTAAATTATGATGTTGCATATAAAGATAATCCCGACCC
Organism: Pinus taeda; assembly: GCA_000404065.3. NCBI lineage: Eukaryota > Viridiplantae > Streptophyta > Pinopsida > Pinales > Pinaceae > Pinus > Pinus taeda. The sequence goes on along the minus strand of APFE031025194.1, from coordinate 53,350 downwards.
TACTGGTCTAGGGGGTCTACTTGGGGATACAGACCTTAGCAGTGACATGTGGCACCTCCACCAACAATGTCGTAGAGTTCCTGGCTTTAGAAAAGGGTCTCCATCTTGCATCATACATGGAAATCTTAAACATCCAGGTATTAGGTGATTCATAGCTAGGCATCTCTCTTCTACCCAAACTGATTAATGGTTCCTCTCTAGAAAAAGTTGTAAATATCTCGCGAATGGAGCACATTTGTTAGCATATTCATGCCCATTTTCCCTCCTTTGAATATATAATTATGGAACACGTTAGATGAAAAGGAATTCAAGCTATTGACAAGTTAGCAAACTAGGGTAGCGACCAAGGAAACTAGGAGCTCCTCCATGACTGGCCACATCCCTATCACTCATCGACATTTAGCAAGCTTGGCCATATCATCGACAAAGAAGAGACTTCCCCGATGGGGGTGTTGAGCTGTGATAGCCACCAGTCACGTGACGAATGCCAGTTGTACAATGTTTAAGGTGGGGGAGGGTAGGACATTAGCCCCTCCACCATGCCAAAGTTAATATTTTTTAGCCCGTGTCTGCAAACCATTCATTCTATCCTATGTGTATTTGTTCCAATGTGATGGACCTGATCTTCCTCTAGTTATATTCCATCGATGGTAATTTTCTCTAGTTATCTAATACCTATTTATTTTATGTGCCTCTCTCCTTACTGGCATCCTTTCCGACTTCTTCTCTAGGGTGGTGGTATATCCTGTCTTCTTCAGGAGCATCCCAAGTGTTGTCCTCCTGTATGCTCTTGTTATCTTACAATCTTTCCTTCCTAGGCCTTCTCTAGCAAACACTTCTTCGGTTTTGACTCGCTCTAGACTTAATTGCATTATGCTCCTCATGTTTCTTGCCTTGGGCACTTGGGGAATGCTTCTGGAGTGCTATTTGTTGGACCTCTAATTATTTCTTTCTCATTTCTGGGTCTGCGGGAGGTGTTGTAGCTCTTGAGGTTGTCATTTTGGGTAATGTTTGGCACTGGTCTCCTGGTCTTCTTATATCCTAGCTCTTGTTTTCTGGGGTTCCTGGTCGAATTTCACAATTTTGTCTCAGGTGCTCGTTTGTTTCTATTTGGCTCTCTCCCCTCAGGTTTCTTTCTTCCTCTCTGGCTCGACCTTTCTACACTCAGGTGGTGAATTTCTAGTGGCAGGGTCTTTGGTGTTAGCTTCCCTCTTCTCTCTGGAGTGTAGTTGGGCCTATTAGGTTCCGAGCGGCAAGTGGTAACTCTTTAGGTGTCTCTCTACTCAAGTTTTGCAGTTTCCCTCTGAGCTTCATTATGAAACCCAACCCTTGCTCCTCGTGCATAATACCCCCCTCACTATGTCTTGGGGTGATGTTGTATCTTTTGAGGGTGGTATCTCCACATGGGGAGTGAGAGGCTCTGACCGTGGTGTTTGTGGTACCCATGAGGGTCATAGCTCATCAATTACTTCCAGGACAGGATGCAGTCTTAAGATGGTCATGCAATTTGGTAGTGGTGCAGGAGCGGGTGGCCGCGAGCAGGGGTGTTAATGTGTTTTGGCGAATCGGGGCCACTCCAACCAACAAAATTCTAGGATTTTGGGTAGGACATTTTCTATGAGGACAACAATCTCCTTGGTGATCCTTGAGATGGTCCAATTTGTCTATGTTCATCTGGACGCTCTTGATCAACCCTACAGGGAGGAGCGTGTGACCGTCATGGCCAAATTTGAGTAACTTCAATACTTCAAGTGCCATGTTCGCGAGCGAGTAGTAGTGGTCTAGCATGTGAATAATTTGCTAATAGAAAAGGTTGAAAAACTAGAAACTTAGCTCACTCACTTTGAGCACCATGTCAACTACATGTATCACCCTCCACTTCCTCTAGGTACTGGGTCGGACAACCTTGACTCAATTACCTCTGATAATTCATTATGCTCATTGGTTTGTTTCTTGTTATTTTAGTTTTATGGATTGTTAGGCCACTTTGGCTCTAAATCTCTCAACTCGCAATTTTGCTTTTTGTATGTTGTATTGTTATTGCATTGGTCAACAAACCTCGCTGGAGTAAGACCATATTCTTTTTGACAGCCTTGTATATGCCTTTTGATTAATAACAACTTTAACTTGCAATTTTTATTTATTTAATATTATTATAATTAAAAATTATTTAATATCTATTGTTAACTAATAATTTATAATCAATTAAAATATATATATTTATTAATATTATATTATTATAATTACTATTATTATTAAATAATTAAACAATATTTAATAATATTAAATTAATATTACAAAAATTAAAATTATAATAATAAAATCAATATTTTAATCAAAATTTTTTTAAATATTTAATATTTATTAATCGCAGATATAAATGAAACCTTTGTCCTATAATTTTCTTTGTTGTTTTTTTAAATTTCACGACATTATATGAATAAATTATCTAAAACGGTAACCAAACAACATCCATCTAATATTATATTTTTAAAAGTTCAAGATATTTTGAATTCTCGTCTTATTACATTTATTTGAATAAAGTTTTCAAACATCAAATTTAAGACCTAATTTATAATTCTTATAAAAATTAAGATTATGAAGCTTTACAGCCATGTAATGTCAAAATTATCACTTTATAAATTGACTGAAAAAATTATAATCAGTAATAGTGCATCGAAGTCATGGATTTTAAATGGGGAAAATGACATATTGAACGACACGAAACAACTAAAGTGATGTATTAAAAATGTAAATTTCTACATATGTCTAAGCTCTTCTTCCTATGGTTGCCTCTTATCCCTTGTGGAGAAGCTCTTCTTCCTATGGTTGTCTCTTGTCCTTTCTGGAGAAAAATCTAAAGGGGCCACCACCACCACCATCACCATTTCCCCTCGCACCACTTGCCATACCAACTGCCTCTTGCATGAAGACAGGCACATTCACCACTAGACTCACCCTCTTCCCATGGAGTTGTTGGCCTTCCCTAAGACATATCCCTGTCCATCGGCTTTTAGGGTGGTGGATAATTCAAGCTACGAGTTGTCAACCTCCCGTTCCCACCAATCTTTCCACTACTACGTTGACTGCTCATACCCCTGTTAGTGTTGGAATTCCAGGACTACTTAATTTGTCTCTACCAGCCTTATATCGTCTGGCCTAGGTTTCTGCACTACCCTCCTCTGCCTTAATCCTGGTCTTCAACTGCCCAAGGAGTCGATGCTCAGGTTGGATTTTATTGCTCATGCTCCATGCCTCCAAGGGTTTCGAATCTTTAGCTAGGCTCCAAACAATGAGTCAAGTATTAAACCACCTCTTTCTTCATATTGGGCCAGAAATATTCATTTCTGAGTCTAGTGATTAATTTTTGATATCCGGGATGGCCTGCACAAGGAATTTTATGGTATTTGTCTAAAATTAACTGTTTAATATTTTTCTAGTTTGGAACATACATTCTCTCTCTGTAAATCAACATACCTTCTTGATTTACCTCATATCCCAAGTACTGTTTGTTGCTGTCCGAATGTTTAGCTTGTTGCCATAAAGTTTTCTATTCAGGATCTTGTATTGTTTCTCATTTAATCTACTCTTTGAAAGTGATACTCACCTCACTAAACGATACTTCATAAATGGAGTTTACCTTTCGACTTAAAGCATCCATGACTCAATTTCTTTTCCTTTAAGTGTTTGATGTCAAAGTCAAATTCACTTAGGAAATCAACCCAACGAGCTTGCATAGCATTCATAGTAGGTTGTTTGGAAAAGTTAGTTAATCAATGATGATCTCTCATTAATAAAAAGTTATTACCCAGTAAATAATGTCACCACATTTTTAATTCATGGATTACTGCCATCGGCTCTGTATCATAAGCCGAATACTTTTGATCATGCTCCTTAGGTTTTCGAGACTCATAAGCAATAACTCTGCCCTCTTGCATTACCACGCTGCCAACTCCTTCCTTGCTGGCATCTGTACAAACAACATATTCTTTATTGGGATCTTAAATACTTAGAATAGGTGCGGTAGTAAGTGCATGCTTCAGCTGGTCAAAACGTTTTTGACAGTCCATGGTTCAAATGAAGGTTTTCCCTTTCTTTTGCAAAGAAGTAATGGGGTATGCCACCCTGGAGAATCCTTCAACAAACCTCCTATAGTACCCAGCCAGACCCATGAACAATCTTATATCAACTACATTCATTGGTACTTCCCATTCCATGATGGTTTTTATTTTCTCCAAGTCCAAAACCATCCCATCCTTGGTAATGATGTGTCCCAAATATTGAATTTGTTCTTTAAAGAAATCACATTTGATGTACTTATCATACAACTGATGCTCCCTCAAGCTTTGTAGGACAATTCGTAGGTGTTCCTTATGCTCTTCTATATTCCAAGAATAGATCAATATTCATCAATAAAGATTAGTACAAACTTATCCAAATATTGATGAAAAATGTTGTTCATTAGACACATAAAAGTCGCAAGAGTGTTAGTTAACCCAAATGGTAAAACAATGAACTCCTAATGAGCATAGCGAGTTATAAAGGTTGTTTCAACTATGTCTTCTTCCTTTATTCTAATTTGATGGTACCCTGAGCGAAGATCGATCTTCGAAAACACAGTCGCTCCCTTTACTTGGTTAAAAAATTCATCAATATGAGGCAAAGGGTATTTATTCTTAATTGTCAACTTGTTTAGCTATCAATAATCCATGCACATCCGTAAGGTTCTTTCTTTCTTCTTGACGAAGTGTATGGGGCTCCCCAAGGTGAGACACTTGGGCGTATATATTTTTTATCAAGAAATTCCTATAATACATTTTCAATTCAGTCAGCTTTGGTATGCTCATGCGATAAGGGGCCCGAGACACTGAGGTAGCTCCAAGGATCAACTTAATAATGAATTCTATATTCCTCTATGGAGGCAGTCCTGGAATCTCCTTGGGAAATACGTCTGAAAAATCTTGTACCATAGGGATATTTTCTAAAGTACCATATTTTTTTGTCGAATTGATAAACCCCACCTAAATGGCATAAATTTGACATCCCTTTCGAATACATTTCACTAATTGAGAGGCTGTTACTGGTCTTATTTTCAATGGTCTTTGTATACACTAATTTTTTTGTCTCATACCCTCTTCATCCATGTAATTGATACTTTTGTCTTTACAATTAATGAGGGACCAACGCTTCTCTAGCCAGTCCATACCTATTAGGACATCACATGACCATAATGGTAAAACATTCAGATCTGCCAAAATAGGTTGACTTACTACTTTCATAGGGAAATTGTGTTAGGATATTCCGACACATAGGAAATAGTTAAGTTCAACTTGGTCTAGTATAGAGTTAGGTATAGAGTTAGGTAAAGTGTGTTTCTTTACCGTTGTACATTTTGTAACTTACAATCCGACGGTCACGATATGTAGTGATCCGACGGTTCATTCTCTCCTCGGTATTACCGACACTTGATCCGTGGCTTGACACCCGATTGGTCCATGAATTCTATTTAAAGCGCATGGAAGGTCATTTGTAGGTTAACCGTGCATGAGAGAAGCTTATGTAAATTTTCATTCTTTTATTAATAAATTGCCTGTAGTAGCCACGTTGGCGCACGCCGTGGACTATTTCCCTCTCTGAGGGTTTTAACCACGTCAAAATACTGGTGTATTGATCTGTGATCTGTTTGTGAGCGGTGTCCTTTTGGTGTTCTGTCTGAGGAACTTACCCTGTATATTCCCTCAGTATTTGTTGCTCATAATGATGAAGTGAGCAAACTTTGGCATGAGCGATTTGGTCACTTAAACTATCACTCCCTTCAGCATCTATGTAAAGAAAATATGGTGACAGGTCTTCCTATGGTATCTTGCAGAGATGGTGTTTGTTTCGGATGTGTACTCGGAAAAAATCATCGGGATAGTTTTGAAAAATGTGCCTCTTGGCATGCCTCAGCCCCTTTACAGCTTGTGCACAGTGATTTATGTGGTCCACTACCTGTTGCTTCATTCTCTG
>APFE031025194.1:2113-33924 GCA_000404065.3 Pinus taeda | reverse complement strand
GATTATAATTAGATTATTATAGATAAATTAAAATAAAGAGATATATCATATAGATTGCTTACTTTCTTTATTACTCGGGTGAGTTTTCATTTCTCTTTTTGATATTTATGGCATATTGAAAGCGAGTGCAAGCTAATGGAAAGTGGATTAAATCTAGTAAAATTTGTAGATAAGTAATTTTGGTTTATTTGCATTGTTTTAATATACATTTCCAAAGGTTTAAAGAGGTGAAGATCACATAGGATAGAATATATAAATTTTTTTGGTCAAATGTTACTCATAAAATATTTAGTCAAACTAATAAAAATTGATAGTTTATAGAAACATGTTATGCCACAAAAGTGTATTGAGCCACTCTCTCACTCTCTTGAGGACTAGATACAGAGATTAGTGAATTCAATAGTATGAACATATATAATGTAGAAAGTTTTAGTGAATGGAAATATTTAGTAAAACTAATAATTGATAGTTTGTAGAAAGAGCATATGCCACAAAAGTGTATTGAGCCACTCCCTCACTCTCTTGAGGACTAGATACAGATATTAGTGAACTCAATAGTAGGAACATATATAATGTAGAAAGTCTTAGTGAAGGCATTCCCCTTGGGTGGGAGATGGTTTGCAAGGAGTGATGGAAATGGATTTAAAGTGAGATTAAATACATCTTTGTAGATGTTTCCTGAAAGAACTAATAAACTAAAAGAAACTTTAACAATTCCTCTAAAGCTAGAGGGATATCGTTATTTGAGTGAGATAGTAGATTTAGATAGCTCTTCAGTTTGGAAAAAAGAATAGAAGCTTCAAACTTATAAAGATTTCAAGAAGAAGTAAAAAACTGGTCTCGCTATGTGCAAAGGCTAAACATAGGCAGTAAGGATAAAGGAAGAAGAGGATGTTTTGGTGTGGTATAAAAATATTTGCTTTAGAAGATACATTACTAAGGTTGTATATGTGACCCATTTTGAGGAGCACGAGAACAATACTAACATAAGAAGTGTTGGCTTGATTTTTGATGCATTTTATGTTGTAAATGGTATCTTATTTTGGCCAAATATTTTTCCATTTCATCACCTTGGCATTTCTTAGTAACATTTTTACCGAGTTTATGCTATCATGAGTTTATATCTAGTTTATTTCCTAAGTTGTTTAATTTTCCTATTTTAATGAATGGATAGAGTTAAGATTTCTTTTAACATATGATATTACCATATTTCATTTCTTGTAGCATTGTGGCAGGATCTAGTAGTAGGTTCAACAGTCAACATATCTATACACCTTTAGAGGAAATTCAACCACATGGATTTTGTTGACAAATGTATCAACATAGTTATATGTTATCCATATCATGTGTAGGTCAAATGTAGCCAATTCTAGCTCATGGTCAATGTTCTGGTCAACCAATGTCCAATTCTAGTGTTGAATATATTCAAGCCCAAACATAAGAATTTGTTAAATGATTTTGGATGGAAAAGGAGACAATAATCCACACAAATCACCAGCCACTAGAATATCCGAGGGTCTAGAGTAAGCTACAACAAATCAGGATTTACAAGTGGATGGAGGAGTTTCTACAGTAGTTTCATTTAATGATCAAGTAGAAGAAGGGTGGCACAAACAAGTTGGCCAACATTTTTTTAAGACTACCCACAACAAAGATCATAGTTTTGGGAACTTTGATGTACATGGATTGATTCACCCATTATGTATATAGGGAGGCATATTCAGAGGATGGAAACTTCAAGGATATGTTTTAGTAGTTATTGATCCAGAGCCATGTACACAATGGTCATAACAGAGTTGACTACCATCTCTAGGGAAAATTGTTCTATACGCTAGATAAATTATTTGCCCCTAAAGGAGAGTGATTGAATCTAATTAGAGAGGATCACACCTCCAAGGTTGGAGGGAACTTTGATGTAGGGAAGACAATGGCCGAGTTGCAAAGGTATGCTTATTGGCCCAAGGTTCAAGAATAGGGGGTTTGCTTCATAAGAGGATGTCTTAGTAACATGAAATAGGGTCTACATAATCCCTCACCTATACCCACTTTTCCTTTGGAAAGGATTTCCATGGACTTTGTGTGAGGTTACTAGCAACTAGGAAGGGATATGATTACTAATTTGTGGTATTTTATAGGTTTAGCAAGATATGTGTTTTGATACCCTGTAAAATGACCATCATTGGGAAAGAATCAGTGAACTTATTCTTTGGATATGTTTGGGTGCACTTTGGGATATCGAGGAACATAGTTTTAGATAGAGAGACAAGATTCCTTAGTGCATTTTGGACTACATTGTGGGAGAATATGGACACAAAATTGAAGACGTATACAACATTCCATCCATAGATAGATGGGAAGCTAGAGGTAATCAACAAGACTTTGGTGCATATTTTTAGGGATAACAATTAGAATCATCCCAAGACATTGGACGAAAATATGGTATATATACAACACTCTTATAATAGAGCATCCCACACTTCTACTGTTAAGACCTCATTTGAAATTTATTTTGGATATTTTCCACCTACAGCTTTGTGTGTTGCATATGGGAATCAAGGAGAGGTGAGGGAGGATCTTATAGGAGATGCTTTAAGGGAAGAGTTTTTTTAGATGATTAGGAAATCTATCTACACATACACGAGAATCTAAAGATGATCCAGATTTGATCGTTATATTGTTTGTCATCCATATCTATGATTTCAAAGTGGAAGATATGGTGAATCATAAAACCATTGCGAGATAATGTTATGTATATAGTCAAAAGTTAAAAGTGCTACTGGCACCTTTGTTTATTCCACTAATGCTTTAACATTTAAACCTTGCTCATTGCATTCAACAAAGAAGTATGGAAGCCTGATCGAAGCCACGAGCAGGGAAGTAGAAAAACCTTGATAGACCAGGCAGAACCATGAACTGGGAAAACTATGACCCATGGGATCCTTCTCCAAGGAATATGTAATGAATCTATAAGATTCTCGTGGGGCCAAATTTTCACAGTGTTAGAAATATGTCAACTTTATACTCAAATTGCTCAGAATTTTGTGAGGAATATGATGGTGCTAATGGTCTTTTGATTTGAGGAGCCGATTTTCCAGAGGTAGAACCTTGAGCATGGAATCTTAACATAAGAATCTGCAAAGAATCATTTGGATCCCCTAAATGCCCAAATTTGGCAATTTCACAATGGGGTTGAGTTTATACTAACATTTCATGAATTTTCACAAGGAATGTGATGGCACAACCCATTTTGGCATTTGAGAAGCCTATTTTCAGGCCATCACCAAATTGGGAAGCATATTGATGCATTTGACAACCTTTTTTTTTTTTTTGATGAAAGGATGGATGTATGTCGCAGGTTCTCGCGATCTCTATATGTTGCAGCGGGGCAATGAGATCTGAATCTTTATAGGAAATTCATCTATTTAGCCTTTGCACGAAAACTAATATGGTGTAGTGATGAAAGAAAACCATGTTAACACTTTGATAGAAAGTAGTCACATTTATAGCCATTGGTCTCAGAATTTCGCAATGATTATGATGATGATGAGTATGATTTGAATTTGATTAGTAGATTTAGGAGAACCATGTTATGCCACAATGGCTCAGAATTTCGCAACGATTATGATGATGATGAGTATGATTTGAATTTGATTAGGAGATTCAGGAGAACCATCTTGTGCCACTTTAACTACTTCTCAAGGAACCATTAACTCTAAATCCGCTTACTAACACGAGTTTTGGTGTAATTGCAATTGTGATTCCAAAATGTAAAATATCACAAGAAAATAAAACATATATAAAAAAAATTAATTAAATTCATTTTTGAGTGAATATTTATAAATATGTTCATCTTAGAAAAAAAATTCAACTAACTATAAATATATTAGTATATAAATAAAAACCATACTCAAAAAATTTAAAAATTAAATTCATTTTAATAAACTATTTACATATAATTTAAATTTTAATAAATTATTTTGTTTTACCATTTGTTTACTATTCACTTCACATTTAGTGACTTCTAACTCATTTAATGTATATAGATGATTAATTTTCCTAAAAGGATAGATAGAAAATTTGAATGAGTTTATTAATTTTTCTTCAGTTCAATGTTTTTGTTTTTACTTATTTTTAAGAAATATAGAATTCCTAGTTAATTGTTATTATAGGTTTTACTTTCCTTAATTTATCATTAAGATTTCTTTTTAAAATAAAATAAGATGAAAATGAATTGATGAGGTTGTTAGGTGGTTAAGTTGATAGATGTAATCTATATTAGAATTTAACTTAGAAATTTCCATTCTTTAACACATGAGAAATTATAGACGGATAAAATTTAATGATTTTAATATATTTTCAGTAATATACACAATCGAGTGAATAATACCAAAAAATTCTCAACACATTAAAATAACAAGTTTCCAATTCCAAAATATAATTCAGTGTTAAAACATTACAAATGACCCAGGCTTGGACTTAACCAATCAATCATTTCGATTTAGTAAAATTATTATTCACCGCTATTTTCACGGGGAAACCTTCCTTCCGTCTCCTACTTTTGAATCCTGCGCTATGGAAATCACTCCACTGGAAAACGGTGGATGCTACGCTACCAAGAAATTACTTCCCTCATGTACAAGTGTACAGTACGATTATTCCAGTGGCCTTAAGGGATATAGTTCTAAATCTTGTCATGTATTAAATTTTCCACAAACTTCTCCCAAAACGTGTTAGTGTTTAGTCCATCATGAGCCCTCACAACCCATCCATACAATATTTTTATTAATTAGTTAATGACTTAATTAATTTTAAAGAAGCGGCTTCTAAATTTTTGTATATATCAAACTTTCCACAAACTTCTCCCAAACCGTGTTAGGGCTTTGTCCATCACAACCGTCACAACCGATCTATCTATTATTTCTATTAATTAGTTGCATCAACTCCCAACTAACACTATAATTAGCATTGGATAATTAGCATTGGTGTTGATTGGGAAACTCCTATTTCCACTTCTATAGCATTATAAATACGCCCTGACATGCACACTTGCGGTGATGACTAGAGAAAAAAAAATAATGGCGTGTTATATCGGGCTATCAAAGGCGCATGTCAAGGCGCATTTATAATGCTATAGAGGTGGAAATAGGAGTTTCCTTCAGTGGTCTAGGGTTTATAAAGAATTCACAATTACTATACCATTAAATTTTATTCTGCCATAATTTTTCATAAGTTAACTGATATGTTTATAAATTGTAAATTAATATTAATATATACATTAACATTGATATTAGTATTAAATAGTTTTTTTTTTTGTAGGCAAAGGTGTTACTCTTTTCTTTCTATTTCTTCAAATAAAAAATGTACATCCAAATGGGTGAAGCCTTCCACTCGCCCTCTTGGGGAAACCGAGTGGAACAACCACCTGAAGTTTTTAACCGCCGACCAAAATTAAAAAGACCATAGTCTGTTTATCCAAGCTAAATACACTAGACAGTCTTTCAAGTTTCTAATTCTACTGACATGCATATGACTGCTGTCTATCTCTAAACTTTGAACCTTGCCTACCTTATCTATATTATGCATATTCAACAAAAGGAAAACATAACTAAAATTACTCAGTTGCTGCCTCTAGATGCTGGGTAGTTTCCGTGTTGCCCTGTTGCTGTCCTTCATGTAGCATCTGCTGAATCTCATCCAGCTTTTTCTCCTGCATCTCCAAGGTGATCTGAATAATGCGTAGCTCCCTCCTCAAATTTGGGATTCCCTGCGCCAATTCTTCCATCTCAGTTGTTGCTTGCTCCAGGGCCTTAGCCAATAACCTCTTCATTACCCAGTAGATATGGAGGGACTGTTTAAACATTGACATTCTGCCTCTAGTATTGCCAGGATCATGGATAAGAAATTCCCAGTCTTCCATCTCAGAATCCGACTGAGCTTGAATGGCTTCCTCTTCCATGTTCTGAATAATTCTCCTAATTCTGGGGCATGTGTTCTGAGTATAAGCCCTCTCAGCTTGTTGGACTTTCTTCTCCATCGTCTGTCTCATCCTTCTTCCTAGTCTCCTCCTCTGTTCGCGTCTTCCTCCCCTTACTCCTCGGGCTCTGGTCGCTCCGCTACCTCTCCAATTGCTTGGTTCCGGCTCGCTTTCCGCTTGCCTGTTTTTCGGCTGACGACCTCTGTGCGTAACCTTTCCTCCATGCCGGCTCCGCTGATCATTGCTGATTTGATGCTGCTCCCATTCATCTTCGCTTCTGTTTCGCATCATGTCTGCATCCTCCTCAGAGTCGTCGACGATCTCGTATATCTCTTCCACTTTCTTCTCTTTCATCACCTCTTTACCTTTCCTGTCTTTTTCTCTGCCACGCTCAGCTTCCAGTTCTTCGGCAATCCTAGTTCGCTTCCTGGTCTCCATAGTATAGCTCGCCGGGAATCGGTTTTGCTTCACTCTGGAACTATTCTCCATCCCTGCTCCTCCTATCCCTTTATGGGTTACAATGACTTTCTTCTGTTGCCGAGTCCCTTGCTGCCGAGCTTTTATAGATCTTCCTGCCCCGCTTCTCCTACCTATCTGCTTATTCTTTCGCTGCCATCTGTTAATTCGGCCTTCGCCTTTCCTATCAATTGTCCTGTTAGTTTGACTTCCATTTATGGACACTGACATATCCTTTCTTCCTCTCCGCCGATTCTTACCTTTGATTGGATTGCTATAAGGTTGATTTTTCCTCTCTGTTTTCGCACATTCCAGATTTATTCCCGCATGGTGATCTATGATATCTTTCCTAAGCCATTTCTAACAATTATTAAATGTCTGAGCCTGTTTCTCCATATCACCTGTCTGTCGCACGAATACTAAGATTCGCGTGTGTAACCTATTCATTATTCTCCTTCGATGCTTGGTCATGGTCATGATTGATTATGTTGGCCAGCTCCTCCCATTCTCCGCGGGGTCGTACCGTCCTCCACTGGCTGTCGACCTTGCCATCTCGACCTTTGCAAACCCCAGTTCGCGAGGAAATTGGCCGCTCGATTTCCATTCCTTTTCACATGATTAAAAATCTTGTATTCAACTCCTTTCAGCAATTCCGCTATCTCTTGGATGATCCGAGCCGTTTGCCAACTGTTGGTGACCTGTTCCCAATTCTTTCCATTGTTTAGCTTCTTCAAGATTTCAATTGCCATCTGAGAGTCCCCCTCGATCTCCAGATTTTTGTAGCCATTGCGGATCGCAATTCTCAGCCCTTGGTGAACTACCCATAACTCAGCCTCATTGTTTGTCATCTCTCCACCCCACTCTGCATAGATCCACCTGGTGTTTTCCTGGTTATCGCGGAAGATTCCTCCGAATCCAGCATTACCTGGGTTCCCCTTCGACGCCCCGTCGAAGTTTAATTTTATAAAATTGTCTTTGGGGTATACGAACTTGTCCTGGCTCTGATGTCTTGCATTAATCCTCTCCGGTTGTTTATTATGAACCATTTCATAATTTAGATTTAGATTTTTGAGGATCTGCTCCTCACCCTGATCCGTTTTCCAGTATTCCATATCCCACCTTTCGACTAAGATAGTTTCTCTAGTTAGGTTCACAACCCTTTTCCAGATTTTTTCCGAATTCTTAACTTTGTTTTGGAAAATTCTGTGGTTTCGTTCTTTCCATACCATCCAAAGAACAAAACCTGCTATGAGATCCCAGGCTCTCCGAACAACTCTACATTGGAATTTCTCTTTCTGCCACAGGAAAATTACTTCATTTGTTTCTTTCGGATACTTTTCAGGTTTGCGGAATAACCTCCCTACTTCCCTCCATAGATTTCTGGTATATCCACAATTGATTAATAGATGTTCCTGTGTTTCCGTCTCTCTGTTGCACAAATAGCATCTTGAAGGCCCACTAAAGCCTTTCTTTTGGAGCTTATCGCATGTCAGAATCTTATGTTTGGCTACCAACCATGCGAAAATGGTAACTTTCGGCCACCAATTTTTACCCCAAAAACCTTTCCAGTCTTGGTTTCTTTCTATGACTTCTTGTTGATCTGTCAGGTAGTATGCTTCTTTGACTGTGAAGGTTCCCTTCGTTGATTTCCCCCATCTAATGATATCCTTCCCTGTTCTCACCTTTACTTTCCTGGATTCAACTTCTTTCATAAAAACCTCCTGTTGTTCCTGATCTGTCTCTATGCCCCAATCCTCCAGTGGTATCCATTTCTGCCATATCTCATCCAGTTCATTTTCTTTCCAATAGTCCTTGACATATATGTGGTTATCACCTATTTTGTTTTGTATGCTCTGTATTCTTTAGATGCTGCTCATTTTCTCCCTTTGATGCGAGTTCTCATCCCAGAATTTGGCTTCCCCTCCACCTCTGATTTCCCAGAAAATATTTTTCCCTACTATGTCTCGATTCTGGCTAGCTAACTCCCAAATTGTCGATCCCTTCGGGGTTTCCTGCATGCGGTATATAACCTCCGATGAGTCTGGCATATTGTACTTGTGTCTCCATAGTTGCTTCCATAAGTCGTTACCCCCTCTCAACCATCGCCACCAGAGTTTTGCATCGAGAATTTTATTGAGTTTACCTGGATCTCGTAGGCCCAAACCTCCCTCCTCCTTACGTTTTGTCAGATGCTTCCAGGAGACTAATGCCCACTTCTTCTGATGGGATGAACCTCCCCAAATGAACTTCCTCAGAATTTCTCTGATCTTGGTACAAACCCCTTGAGGTACTGCCATAATCGAGAGAGGATAGATGGGGATTGCTTGTAATACAGATTTAACCAGGACAATCCTTCCAGCGATGTTTAAGGTTCTGAAAGTCCAGTTAGCCATTCTATTTTTTAATTTCTCTAGGATTCCCTGCCTCTTCTTCAATCTCTTAGAGTTATAATCCAGTAAATTTCCCAAATATTTCGTTGGGAGATCCCCTTGCTTGAAGCCTAGCATCCTAGTCAGGTGTCTTTTAACTGTCTCCACCGTATTAAATATAAAGGTGCAGGATTTTTCCTTGTTAATTTCCATCCCAGAAGCCTCCGCAAATAAGTCTAGAGCCTTTTTCAGATTTCTCACTTCCCTTACAGTTGGTTCCCCAAACAGCATAATGTCGTCAACGAATTGTTGGTGAGTTATTGGCAGTTCATTACCCCACAACCTTAGCCCCTTGATGTTGTCAATTATTCTTTCTTGCTTAAGATACCTACCCAAGCCTTCTGCAGCAAGAATAAACAGGAAAGGAGATATGGGATCGCCTTGTCTTATTCCTCTGGAAGCCTTAAAGGTTTTCGAGGGAGTTCCATTAACTAATATTGAGAAATTGGGGGTTGATATACAGCTGAGAACCCACTTTATCCATCTGTTGCTAAACCCAAAGCTTCCCAGAATTTCTTCTAAGTATTGCCAATTAATTCTATCATAAGCTTTCGACAAATCTAGTTTTATCCTCATTCCTTTTTGTTTCTTAGTCTTCATAGAGTGGATTACTTCTTGAGTAACCACTAACCCATCTAGAATTTGTCGTCCTTCTACGAAGCCAGTTTGTTCAGGGGATATCAGCTTCTCTAACAGAGGTCTCAGCCTTTTAGCCATTAGAGAGGAGATTATTTTGTAAATCACATTGCAAAGGGCAATGGGTCTAAAACCCTTAGCATCCTCGGAATTATCATTTTTAGGGATCAAGGTGAAAAAAGTAGAGTTAAGAGCAGACCATACCTTTTGGTTCATCCGAGATTCTTCTATCAATTCCAGAATTTCCTTACCCATAAAATGCCAACCCGCTTGATAGAAATCAACCGTAAAGCCATCCGGACCAGGGGTAGTTCCTTTCTTCATGCTCATCACCACTTCCTCCACCTCTTCCAGACTAGTCGCTCTCATTAAGGCTCTATTCTGGTCATCAGTTACCATCCTGGGTATGGCCATACAGATTTGCCTGATCGCTTCAGATCTGTCCAGTTGGGATTCAGTCAGAATTCCTTTGTGATAATCCATCAGCACTTTTTCGATCCCTTCCTGTTCAACAATCCTCTCTCCGTTCTCATTATTTATAGAAAATATTCTATTCCTCTGTCGATGGTGAACCATTGCTTGGTGGAAAAATCGGGTGTTCCTCTCCCCTTCCTTGAGCCATTTTATTCTGGACTTCTTCCTCCATAAAACTTCTTCCTGCTTTCTCCTCTCTTCCAGTTTTCCTAATATTATTCCTTATTTTTCGCTGCTTTCCTCTGTTCTTCCTTCATTTATTATCCTTTGCTGCAACGCTTCCATTTCTTCTTCCAGTTTTTGTTTCTCCTCCATAATATTTCCAAATTCTTCCTTATTCCACTTTTTTATCCTCCCTTTTAGCTCCTTTAGTTTGAGTTGGAAGGTATGCATTTTACCTCTTCCCTGAGCTGTGCTTTGCCTCCACCAATCCTCTATCTTACCTACAAAGTCCGGGTGTCTAAGCCAAAAAGCTTCAAATCTGAAAGGCTTTTTTCTGAGATTAGCCTTAATATCCACTTCTAGTCTGATCGGCCAATGGTCAGAGCCAAGAGATGGCATGATCTTTGCTTCTATAAATACATCTCTATTCATTATTGTTTCTGATACTAAAAATCGATCCAATCTGGAGGCTATCTGGTTCTTACCCCCTCTCCTATTATTCCATGTGTAGCTCCCATTGATAGTTGATATGTCAACCAGTCTCAAGCCTTCTATCATATCATTAAATAATTCCATACTTTGGTCTGTTTTCCTTATGCCTCCCTTTTTCTCTTTTAGGGACCGGATTGCATTAAAATCACCTCCTACTATCTAGGATGTCTCCAGACAAAGTTTCTGAGTTGTTTGCAGATTCTTAAAAAAGATTTCTCTATCTCCCGGAGTATGTGGACCATACACTCCTGAAATGATTACCTTCTCCTTTGTCCCTGCTATTCTTCCTGAGCCTGTAAGGATTCTAGACATGCTGGTCCAATTCTCAAAAATTATTTCATTTGGACTCCACAATATTGCAATGCCTCCAGCTGAGCCAATTGCATCCTGTCCCATGACTTCGTATTGGAGTTTACTATTTTTTATTATTCCTTCCATCTGTTGCATGGTAATTTTTGTTTCTTGTAGAATCATAATACTTGGTCTTTCTTTTTTTAGTTTCTCCTTCAGATATCTTTGTTTACCCTTGCTGTTCAGCCCCCTAATGTTCCAACTGATAATAATCATTTAAAACTCTTGGAAGGGTAAGAAAATACCTCAGATAGAGGTATCACTTTACCTGAGTTTGTCAAAATTTCGCCAACTGTTTGAATCGTTTCATTCATTGTTTTTCTTCCTCTTTTCCTGCTGCTTTTGCCAGACCCTCCTACTCCCAACTGTTCTTTCCCCTGTTCTCCTGTTGTAGCATCCTGATCATCCATATTCCCCTTATTCCTTTCTTTATACTTTTGAAAAGCCTCCTTATATATTTGTTTTTGTCGGTCTGGGATGAATCTTTCATCCAGGTTTTTCCATTCCTGGATTAATTGTCTCATAATTCTTTCTTCCTCTGCCTCGTTTTCCTGTTGACTCTCCGTCTCCATTTGGTTCTGGTTAGTTTGTAATTCTATTTTTTCGGCTGATTCTTCTTTGCTCGTTTCTCCTTGTTCTGCCTCTTTTTCTCCTGTTTCCTGAAAAATTTCCATGGGTTCATTTTCTAGGTCTTCACCCTCAACCACATTGTCTTCTTCTTCTTCTTAGTATTAAATAGTTATATTAATTTATTTATCATATTTTTATCTATCTACCACATTTATTAACATGATTATGTTAATCTTTACTAACTTTTTATATTAATAGTTTTTTTAAAGTGATTGTCATTTAATATTATCAATTAGTTAAATTGTAATTCTTTCACAAAAATAAATATTAATAATTTATGTAAAATGCGGTACCAACTAACGTCAATATACATTATATTATAGAAAGTTACAAAACATATTGATATCTTGTCTTATTAAATTTATTTTAACATTTTTTTTTAAAGAAAATTACAGGAAATGCCGATAACTTGTCTTATTAAATTTATTTTAACAAGGTTTTACATCATCAAATTTAAAACATGATTTATAATTATTATAAAATAGATAAAAATAAATAAAGATTATTGTCAAGCTTTGCAGCCATTTAATGTCAAAAATCACTTTAAAATTTGACTGAACATTTCATAACCATTAATAGTGCATCGACTTTATGGATTTTAAATAGAACCCGTATATAAGAAAAACGAAACATGACAAAGACTGAACAATTGAAGTCATGTATTAAAAAAGTATGTTTCTACAGACGTGATAAGCAGTGGAATTGAGGTGCGCTTCTTCCTATGGTTGTGCTTGTCTCTTGTCTCTTCCGGAGAAGAAGCTTAAGTGGCCACCACCGCCATTCCACCTGCCCCCGCCATGGCCCATGCACACACGCACATTCACCACCGGACTCAACCTCACTCGTCCTCTTCCCATGGACGACTTGTCTTTCTGCAGGAAGTAACCCTCCGCCATCGGCTTTCCGGGCGGTGGGGAATTAAAGGTAGCAGATTTTGCAGCGCTATTACTGGAACTCCCAACGTTTCGTACCGTCAACCTCGCGCTCCCACCAACCCTTCCACTACTCCCTTGATCGCTCATACCTGATCTCACCACTGGAAGTCCAGGACCGCTTAATTTGTTTCTGCCACCCTTATTTCGCCTGGGCTTCGTTTCCGCTTTGCCCTCCTCTGCCTCAATTCTGGGCTTCAACTGACCACGTAACCGACGTTCAGATTGGATTTTATTGCTCATGCTCCATGCCTCCAAGGGTTTCGAATCTTCGACCACTCTGGGTAGATTCTTTATTTCTTCAGAAAGGCACCCAGATATTGCAGAGTTGTATTTGCATTCTGCTGTAGGCAGACGTCTGGAAAATAGTGAGGGGCGAAATAAACAGTTTCCCTTCACTTCTCCACCCGTTCTGCAGCTCCTTGAAAATGACCACAAAGATTTCGTGGGAGAGGCTTGTTGCTTCAAAATATTACCCGATTGATCAATTGTCTTACGTGATGTACTACTTCTATTATGATCTGCAAATACATTTTTCTTGTTGCTCAACTCAAACATAATTTCCTTCCACTTACCAGGAGGCTTTTGACGTAAGGATGGGGAAGCAACATTTCTCGAACAGCTGCTTGTTATCTTTGAAGGAGGAGAGGACGTGGATCGAACCGGTGACCGACACTTTAAGCTTTCAAGACTGACATCCCGTCGGGCGATAAATACAGGTCGGGCGTCAACAGAACCGTTAATTAGAGGCAGAATTTCGCTATCGACAGACAATTCCTCGGCAACAGGCACATGAGTTTCGCCTGAGACTGAATTTTGGCGACCATTATTATTCTTCGGTATAACACAAAACTCAAAGTCGGTGTCGTAACTAACATCTGCTACATCTTCTCTTTCTCGTCTCTCCGGTGAAAGCCAAGTGGTCTGCAAGTGATCGAGAGAGAATGAAATTCTAGGGCTCTGCCCGTTGTTTGTAGTCCTTTCAGTCGCTACCTGCGAGAAATCTAAAGGAAACGAAACTTGAGGAGTCTGGCAACCGTTTCCAATACTCTGCAAGGAGGTCGCCATTGCTCTTTTAACTGATCACAGATTTTCAAACTCGGCTCCCGGCGCATTTACGACAGAAGGAAATACACCATTCAGTTACCATCCTTTCGAATTTTAAAGTTATTCCGAATTTAAGGATTTATCAACAATTTCCGTGTGTAACTTGCGTGCCAAGCCGTGTGCAATACATTTTCGACGGCGCGATCAGCCCTCGTACTGTGAATCTGTCGACATTTCGACGGCCGTCTCGTGGGTCGTACTGGTTTGTTGTAACGTGGATACCAATATGTAAAGCGGATTGAACGATGGGTGATCTAGTGGCCACCATCGCCTTATTTTATTTATTTCCGTTTTTCCAAAGTTGGGACTGAAATCCCTACCTATGTTGGTCCCACCAAATGGGATATATCAGATAGCGAGCGACAGTAAACTTGTATAAACTTAAATCTGCGATTTTGCTTCGTTGACGAATGCAAGAGTGACTTTGCCTGCTTCTAGAGAAATTACTGTGACTTTGCTCGCTTTTAAGCAAGTTATTTTTCACACTTATACAATACATTCCAGTTCTAAACAATAAAAATACGCTTGGGAAGTTTCTGGCATGTTTAAGTTGGAAAATGTGGTTCTTCTTGATGGTAAACTGATTGTCACTGATTTTGTAACCAGATATTTTTAACAATATTTCTCAATTGTCATTTTCATTATTTAAATTATTATAACGCGTAATAGAGTCGTTAGTTGTTAAAACTATCAAACTGTCATTATTTTTTATTTCCATCTTGTGTTAGGATAGAGTTTGTTGTTAAAAGTATCAAATTTGACACAACTATTTCATCTTCAAATTCCAAGTTTGAATTTTTATCACATTTTTATATAAAATATTTGAAAATGCATCTCTTTAGATACTCTCACACTTCGTATAATCAAAATATGCTTTAAAAAATTAAATGATTTTAATTTAAGGATAAAACTTTATCTCTCATCAGAGTGTGTGCATATATACATGTGTGTTCCCCATAATATCTTTAAAAAATATAATGACAATTATTTAAATAGCTGCTATATGTATATACCAACTTTATATAAATAAGAAATTTTTAGTTTTATTATTTTTATAATGTTTTAGAGTTAAAGGATTAGGGTTAATTCATTATATTTAATAAATATTAAATATTGTTATTTATTTTTTATTAAATTGTAAGAAATATTAAATAAATAAATTTTATTTAAATTATTTAAATATTGGTTTTTATTATTAATATTTTTTAAATATTATAATTAATTTAATTTTAATATTAATAATTTATTATTTTTTATTATTCAAATATAAAATAAACATAATTTAATAAAATTAAATTTTCAATATTTTGAAATATCTTATTATTAATATAGGGATACGAATTATATATATTATATTATATATATATATATATATATATATATAAATATATATATTATATATATATATAATATATATATATTATATATATATTAATATATATATATATTATATATTAGTTTACCTTCTCTATTATTCATGTGAGCTTTCATTTTTCCTTTTTTGGGGATAGCTATGGCATATTGAAAGGTAGTGTAAGCTCAATGAATGGTGGATTAAGTTTAGTAAAATCTGTGTAGAAGTAATTTGGTTTATTATTTTATTATACAATTTTGAAGGTTTAAAGTGGTGAACGTAAAATATGACAAAATATGCAATTTTTTGGTGAATCCTTACTCATAAAACATTTAGTAAAACTAAATGTATTAAGTCACAAAGTGTATTAAGTCATTCTCTCACTCTCTTGAGGACTAGATACAAATATTAGTGAACTCAATAATAGGAACATCCATAATCTAAAAGCATTCCCCTTGGGTGGGAGATGGTTGGTATAGAGTGATGGAAATGGATTCAAAGTGAGATTAATTACATCTCCTTAGGTGTTTCTTGCAATAACTAATAAGCTAAAACAAACTTTTATAACGCATCTTAAGATAGTAGATTTAGATAGCATAGAAGGCTTCAAACCTTTTAAGATTTCAAGAAGAAGTAAAAAGTTGGTCTCACTATGTGCAAAAACTAAACAAAGCCTATAAGGATAAAGGTAGAAGAGGATGATTTCGTGTGGTATAAAAATAGTTACTTTAAGAGATACACTACTAAGGGTGTATATAGGGACTATTTTGAGGAGGACCAGAGAAATATTAACATAAGAAGTGGCAGGCTTGAGCTTTGATGCATTTTATGTTGTTACCAGTACCTTATTTTGGCCACATATTTTTCCATTTCATCACCTTAGCATTTCTTACTAACACTTTTACGAAGTTTATGCTATCATTAGTTCATATATAGTTTATTTCCTAAGTTCTTCAATTTCCCTATTTTAATGAATGAATATAGTTAATAATGCTTTTAACTGATGATATTACCATATTTCATTTCCTGTAGCAATGTGGCAGGATCAAGTAGCAGGTTCAATGGTTGACATATCTATGCACCTTTAGAGGAAACACAACCAAATGGATTTTGTTGACAAATGTATCAACATCGTTATCTATTATTCATATCATACATAGGTCAAATGTAACCAATTATAGCTCATGGTTAATGTTCCACTCAACTAATGATCCAAGTGGCTCCAGACATGCTCATACTTTAGCAGCGGCTTGAAAATAGCTCAAAAATAAAATTCCTTAGATTGAAGTGAAACTTAGACCATATCGCAGTTCTCATCACCTTGATTCTAATGGTGTGAACATAACTTAAATATGAGTTCGTATGCTCCAGATATTCATGGTCAAAGTTATGGTCAAACTTGGCCAAGTGGCACACTTAACGAGGCAACAATTAGGTAGCAACACAACACGTGGAATCTGGCCGCTAGAACAAGAAATTTTTCTCCTAGTTAATGTCTCAAGTGACCCTTGTTTTCCGGTGGATTAAAAATGACTATTTTTTTAGTAAAAACCAAAAAAAAATATTATTGGGGTGGCGGGTTGTCACTCCCGCCACCCTTGGTGATAATATATTAAAAAAATAAAACAAGCCGTGGGGTCAGGGCACGCGACTTTCACCCGGGACCCTGCCCACGGGGCAGCGGTCACATTACAACGGGCGTCATATAAAATGGGTCGACGAGGATCGAACCCGCTTGGTCACATGGCCGACCCACTCCACGAGTGACCCAACCAAGCACCAACCACAATATTATTTAACTGCCACAACAAAACATTAAAACCAAAGCCATTTAAAATCCAACTCAAACCACAAATTGTTTTCCATTGTAACATATGTGGCCGAAACTGCCAACACATGGTTGCACAACACACCAACCGCCAAAAATAAACGTGCTTAAAAAATAAATTACCATTGTGGGGATTTGACCGCGGGTGTCATGCCCCCAATTCTTTTTTCATTAAATTGGCCGGGTGCGACACCGCCTAAGAAACCAACATCTTTCATTGTTAACTTACTTTACGAACTATGCCTTAACATTCATCATTAAGCATGAATAACATATTAATGTGCGGAAGCCATTAATATAACAACATCATAGAACAACAGCATAAACACATTCATATGCAAGAGAACTCTTTTATTATATATGAGAAGTTTTTTTTACAATTGACCGGGAGCTTGGCTCCACCGGCGTTACACCCAAGTCAGGTGCCCACCCATGCAAGAACGCACAGTGGTCTCACGGCGACTTAACCAAAATATAACACAAGTTCCCTTTGCCGGATCAGACAGGCGCGCTCGTGCATGACCCATGCCCAAATGCAACCTGAAACTCATTTCAATGTTTCGGCGAGTGGGCTCCTTAGAACGCCCTCCACCCACACTTAGACCGAACCATAACTCGTGCCAAAACTCATGTAGCATGCCCGGCGAGCAGGCGCATTAGCGCTGCCTTTGCTACGGCTCTACTCCCTTTTGCGCACCTCTTCCTTGTTTGACTGAGCCAAGTGTGATGGTGTTAATTCCATCCTCATTGCATAGTTTATATGCTGCCTATTACGAAGGTCATGCCCTCGGCTGACCCTCCATACTCCATCCAACCGCGCGCGTTTGCAACACTCCAATGTTTCATGTGTGGTCGGCCCGCCCATGGCGCATGACTGCCCACCCAACGCGTCCATCGTTTGCGTTTACCCATGGTCAGCCAAGATGACGAGCCCTCCAACTCGCCATATAAACGATGGAGCACCAACTCGTCCTCATAGATATGTTACACCCTTGGTCGCCCCTTGCATTGTTTTATGCCTTAGTCAATTTCGCGGAGCGGGTCGAGCACACACTCAGTTTCCTATCAACCGCGGGGCATTACATCCTCCCCCACTCGAAATCATTGTTGCCCTCGACAATCCCAACTGCCTCAATATCTTCTATTCATACTTTGCAATCTTCTTCTTCCATCTCCAAAGTGAGTCCTCCGATTCCTAGCTTTCTTCCTCCGGTGCATTCTTCCATCTGATAAGATACTCTCGTTTCATGTGGCAACCAATCCCTATAGTTATGTAGCTCAAAATATTATCCAACTCCAGTCCTGGCTTGTCCACAATCCCAACTGGTCCTCTCATCGGTTCAGCTCTCTCTAGATGATCAACATCTAGTTTGCATCTCTTTAACTGACTCATGTGAAAAACCAGATGCTTCATGTGCATATGGTGCGGAAGCTCCAGCTCATAAGCAACTTCCCCCACTCTCTTCTTAACTCGGAATGGTCCCTCATACTTCCATGTCAGTTTTCTTGCAGTCTCTTTGGTTGGCTAAAACTGCTCCCTGGTAATCCTGAGAAACACCATATCTCCCACACTGAAGTGTACATCCCGTCTTCCTTGATCAGCCCATTTCTTCATTCTCCTTACAGCTTCATGCAAGTGCAACCGTGTCAACTCCAAGGTCTCATCCCAAGCCTTCATGAATTTCTTCACATCAGGACTCCTCAAAAGACCTCCTGTCACTACGGTATGTGGTGCAACCAGCATCGGCCCATAGAACTGTTTTGAATATTGTAGCTGAACTAAGTAATATCCAAGAGTTCAGGCCAATTCTTCTGATCAGCCATCACATAATGTCTCAAGTAATCCTCCAACAATGCATTGATCCTCTCGGTCTGCCCATCTGTCTGCAGATGGTAACTCAAACTCATTAACAACTCTATCCTGACTAACTTGAATAATGTGGTCCAAAATTTGCCTGTAAAATGTGGATCTCTATCCGACACGATGCTTAATGGCATCCTCCAATACTTCACTATGTTCTTAAAGAAAAACTCTGCAGTCCACTCAACTCCACAAGGCTTCTTTGTAGGAACAAAGACAACATACTTAGAAAAACGATTAACCATGACCATGATCCCATTATACCCCTGAACCTGTGGCAACTGAGTGATGAAGTCCATCGAGACACTCATCCATGGCCTCTCAGGAATCTATAAAGGCTGCAACAGTCCTCCTTGTCTTTGATTATCCGATTTGTCCTACTGACAAATGATGCACGTATGTACATACTCCTCTACATCCTCTCACATCTTCTCCCAAAAGAATCCTCTCTCCAACAATGCGAAGGAATGACGCTTCCCTGGGTGGCCAGCCCACGGTGAGCCATGGCACTCCTTCAAAAGGTGCCTCGTGAGTCCAGATGACTTTGGAACATAGAGTCGGTTTCCAAAGAACAAGAACCTGTCCCATAGAAAGAACTTTCGTTTCTTCCCCTCCTTTATCTGCTTCACTATATTTTGTGCCAAAGTATCGGTTTCAACACTTTCCTTGAGCTTATTCTGAATCTCTTCTGACATCTAAATTTGACTCCTACTCTTTTCTGCCCAGTCTTCACCTTCCAATGGTGCAAGCTGTCCCTTCCTACTAAGGGCATCTGCAACCGCATTGTGCCTTCCCGGTCTATACTCAATAGTCATCTCAAATTCTACCAAGAAATCCAGCCAACGAGCTTGCTTCGCAAAAAGCTTTGGTTGTGATGCAAAATAACTTGCTACAACGTTGTCCGTCTTGAAAAAAAACGACTTCCCAATCAGGTAATGCCTCCACACATGAAGACAGTGAATGATTGCAGTCATCTCCTTCTCATGAACCGGATACCTTCATTCTCTCTCCTGCAACTTCCGACTCTCATACGCCACCAGATGCCCATCCTGCATAAGAACCCCTCCTATGGCAAAAATCTGAAGCATTAGTGTGTACCTAGAATAGTCTCTCAATGTCAAGCAACTTCAGTATCGTTGCTGTAACCATCCTCCTCTTCAAGTCATCAAATGCCTTCTAACATTTATCCTTCCAATTCCACCTCTTGTCTCTCTTTAATAGGTCTGTCAGTGCTGATGTTACCTTGGAGTACCCCTCTGCAAACTTTCGTTGGTAGTTGGAAATGCCCAAAAACACCCTCATCTCATGGAAATTCTTCGGTTGAACCCAGTCCTCGATCGCCTTCACTCTGTTTGGCTCTATCCGTATGTACCCTTGACCAACAATATGCCCAAGGAACAGAATATTGGTCTGAGCGAACACACACTTAGACTTCTTCAAGAACAACCGATTTGCCCTCAGTGCATCAAACACCAATCGCCATGTGCTTCTTATGATCCTCCATGTTGTCACTGTACACCACTATATCGTCCAAGTACACTACTACAAACGAATCCAAGTATGGTCGAAGAACATCATTCATCAAAGTGCAAAATGTAGCAGGAGCATTGCATAACTCGAATGGCATAACAAGGAACTCAAAGCTACCATACCTTGTTACTATCATGGTCTTCTTCTCATCCCCTTCTGCTATCCGCACTTGATAATGCCCATGCCTCAAGTCCAGCTTGGAAAACACTCGGGCTTTCGCAAGCTTGTCAAAGCAATCAACAACCAATGGCAAAGGATACCTGTTCCTTATAGTCTGCTTGTTAAATGCATGGTAATCACTGCACATCCATAGCTCATTCAAATCCTTCTTTCGCTAGAACAATACCGGAGCTCCATAAGGGGACCTTGAAGGTCTGATGAAACCTGCATCAGCTAACTACTTTAGCTGTTGTTTCAATTCCTCCAACGTAGGTCCTGACAAATGATAAGGTGCCTTGGCTGGGGGTTGCTTTCCTAGCTCAAGCTCAATCCTGTGGTCCACTACACGCCTTGGTGGAAGTTTCCTTGGTAGCTCATCCGGCATCAAGTCCACATATTTGGTGAGCACCTCAGAAATCTCGGCTGGAACAGGCGTCCCCACTCCATCACCTTCAACTCCCTTGAACATCACTGCATATGTCTCCATATCTAACTCCTTCATAGCCTTCTCCAAACTTAGTGCAAAAACATGTTGCACCTTGACTTCCCTCCTTTGCCTATGAATGGGCAAAGTCCAAGTCTGTGACTGTCCAACCAGCACCACCTCATCATAGAAGGGGACAATAATAGCCCTGTTGCCCTTCAAGAAATCTTATCCAAGTATCATATTGAAGTCATTCATCTCCATCACTATGAAGTCCAACTGACCCTTCTAGTCTTTTATCTGCATAGGCACTTCGTGTGCCAAACCCGCCACTTTAGCTCTAGAGTTCACTGCCTTGACTTCCACATTCAAGGGAAAGATCATCAATCCAACCTCTTTTACCAACCGTGTCATCATGACGTTATGAGTGACCCCTGTGTCCACCAGAGCTTGAATGGTCTTGCCATGAACCATCAAGTCCACGAAACCCAGGCTGTTGATCCACGATTTCTCCATAATGTTTCCCCACATACATGTTTGTTCTTTGCATTCATCAAGAAACAGCTTCACCACCTATAAACTTGCTCTGATACCACCTATCACGCCCCTAATTCTTTTTTCGTTAAATTGGTCGGGTGCGGCACCGCCTAAGTACCCAACATCTTTCATTGTTAACTTACTTTATGAACTATTCCTTAACATTCATCATTAAGCATGAATAACATATTAATGTGCAGAAACCATTAATATAACAACATCATAGAATAGCACCATAAACACATTCATATGCAAGAGAACTCTTTTATTATATATGAGAAGTTTTTTTTACAATTGACCGGGAGCTTGGCTCCACCGGCGTTACACCCAAGTCGGGCGCCCACCCATGCAAGAAAGCACGGTGGTCTCACCGCGACTTAACCAAAATATAACACAAGTTCCCTTTGCCGGATTGGGCAGGCGCGCCCGTGCACGACCCACGCCCAAATGCAGCCCGAAACTTGTTTCAACATTCCGTTGGGCGGGCACCTTAGAACGCCCTCCACCCACAGTTCGACCGAACCATAACTCATGCCAAAAATCATGTAGCATGCCTGGCGGGTAGGTGCATTAGCGCTGTCTTTGCTACGGCTCTACTCCCTTTTGCGCACCTCTTCCTTGTTTAACCGAGGCAAGTGTGATGGTGTTAATGCCATCCTCATGACATAGTTTATATGCTACCTATTACGGAGGTCGTGCCCTCGGCCGACCATCCATACTCCATCCAATCGCGTGTGTTTGCAACACTCCAACGTTTCATGTGTGATCGGCCCGCCCATGGCGCGGGACCGCCCACCCAACGCGTCCATCATTTGCATTTTCCCACGGTCGGCCAACATGACGAGCCATCCAACTCGCCATATAAATGACGAAGCACCAACTCGTCCTCATAGATATGTTACGCCCTTGGTTGCCCCTCGCACTATTTTATGCCTTAGTCAATTTCGTGGAGCGGGTGGAGTGCGCGCCCAGTTGCCTATCAATCGTAGGGCGTTATAGCGGGTCTCTTACCCCCGAATGACATGACAAGCGTGGGCCTAACATTAGGCCAATGGCCCATACATTGGAATATTCGCCTAACCATCACCATATAAACCCAATTCGCCATTCGATCAAGCAACGGAGGCGCGAGCGAACCAGTAGAACATTTGAGTGGCCAACAACATCGGAACCATGAGTGGGGGAATATGCGAGATGCTAAAAACATTCCCATAGAGGGCGAGAGGTACTAATGTCAGAAATTGTCAAGCTTATAGAAAGTTTTACACATTTTCTCATGAGTCTCACCATGCAGTCATAATCTCCATCTGAGAAAAAAAAACCAGGTGTCCAGCAGTAAGGAATCTTTGTAGAATCTTGTAGAATCTAAAAGATTCCCTTGGATGCTAATATTTTATATAATTGAATGATGCAAAATTTATAGTCAATTTTCACAGAATTTCGCAAGGAGAATAGTGGTGTACGCATAATATTCATCTGAGTAGCGGATGTTTCGGCCATCTTCAGGAAGGAATCTTTGGGGGAATCTTCAAGATCCTCGAGGGTCCAGAATTTGACTTTGTCAGAAAAGGGGAAAATTTTATAGTTGTTTGACATGATTTCATGCCAAAATTTCAATGGTGATGTCTGTTTCAGCAGCCGAGTTTTTCATTTTTCATTCATCCTCAAAAGTGGAGGTATATGATGCAGTTATGTCATGTTTTCTTTTGATTTGTTGAGATGAGTTTTTTGTTGTTAATATACACGATTACCATTATGTTGAGGGATACTTGTATGCCACATCATGTGAGATTTTATTAGCTTTTCATGTTGAATGAAGATCATTTGAGTGAGAGTTCCTATAGGGAGAGCAACTTGTGGAGAGACATGCCACTCTTATTGAGGGAATTTTCCCATATGAGTGAGAGTTCCTGAGAACATCTTATGGAGAGACATGTCACTCTAGTTGAGGGTATTCATCCTTGTAATGACAAATACTATGCCATGTATATCATCATCATTTGCAAATTTAATGAAGCAACCTCCCAACTCTTGACACTAGAGCCCTGAGACGTAACCCACATTGGGTGAACTCCGTTATCATTGTGTGTGTCCTTGATTTGATGGTTGTCATTATGT
Organism: Pinus taeda; assembly: GCA_000404065.3. NCBI lineage: Eukaryota > Viridiplantae > Streptophyta > Pinopsida > Pinales > Pinaceae > Pinus > Pinus taeda. The sequence continues at coordinate 10,470 of APFE031025194.1, read as the reverse complement.
TTCCTATCCTTTAAAGTATGCACATGTGATTTATCATTATATTTAATATGAAATTATGCTAACATCATAGAAGTAAAATATATTGGATAATTTTGGTATTTTAAGAAATCAGGATCAAGTTTTGTAGCAAAGCGGTCTTCTCGTTGATGTGAATTGTGAGTGAGAATGATTGAACATGGACCAATAAGGTGAATGGAGAATAACAAAGATATATATGAGGACCTCCTCAAGATGGAACACATGGTGGACATAATTTATGAATATTTTGAGAAGAAAATGGGAAGAGAGGAACGGGAGAAATAAATAGTAGATGACAATGTTCCATCTAGCCCCTTGAGTGTACATTCATCTTCTTCATCATCTTCGCATCATTAAGACGAGGGGATCAATCAAAGCCTTCAAGGAGAGAATGTTGAATTGACGAGACTTCTACAAGAAGAAAAGGAGGAGAAGAACAGATTGCAGCTTCAGTTACAAACCACGGAAGAGGTCGTGGAAAAATTGAAGCGCAATGAAGGCTTAGCGAGGCCATCATCACCCGTTTTAGAATTGACAGCTAAGGTAAATAATGTTGATCATTCTTCAGTTTCATTTTCACATGAGACTATTTTTTTTGGAAACATGGATGTACCCATTTCAAGAACTGGCATGAGACTCCTTACCAAGATGGGATATAAAGGAGGAGGACTTAGTGTTAATAGGCAAGGGATGACCTAGCCATTGGCAGTTGTAACAATACCTCAATTTTCAGGTTTGGGGTACACTGAAGGAGAGTGCTTGAAGGTATCAAAAGCTTCCAAGGCATTTTTGAAGCCACCAAAGAAAGAGGATGATTATAACACATCACAATCCTCCCATGATAATACACATTGCAAAGGAAGAGCTAAGGAAAGCTCTCATCATTGGGATTGCCCTAGAGACAATCAAGAGAGGTATAACTAGTCTCAGTATTCTAGAGTTAATTTTGATTACAAGCATGTTAATGATGAACAAAAATCATGTCATAGAAAAACATGTAATTTTTGTGGTTTACATAACCATGTGATTGCTGAGCATTGAAAGAGAATGGTAGCAAGAAAAAGGACAATGCGTGAAAGGCCTTCTCCACATCACGGAAGGAAGCATATTAATAAAGTACGAAGGAAGAAGCCTTTTTGCAGTCATTGCAATAGAGGTGGACATCAAAGAGCCACATGTTGGAGGCTCCATCCAAAGAAACGTCTCTAGGACAAAGTGCTAGTGCAGAAACGAGCTAGTGAAGGTATTCAACAAGAAAATATGCCACATTCCTCGTGGTTCACTTTGATGAGTAAGAGATGGTTTTACTAGATATATCAGTTTATCATGACCTCATTTTGTAAAGCATGTGTTTCGATTTAAATTGTAAAAGTGATGATGTGTTTTCCATCACTTATTAAAGCAATAATGATGTTTTGGCCTTTTATTGATAAATTGGGATTGATTTCTATTATGATGTAAAATTGACCAAAGAGTGGGCCTTATAAAATCTTGGAAAGTATGGGGGTGCTTGGGTCATGATTGGTCATGTAATTTGCGAAGGTGTACTATAGTTTTGCAGAGGATGCAAGTGTTGGTTCATCACTTACGACTCTGAAGGACAAGGGTGAAGGAGAAGGAAGTGACCTGCCAGGAAACTTGTGGTGCAAAAAATGTACATAGTAGTTGGAGATTTTGTTCATGTTTTTGGAGGACCAAAATCTCCTTAGTGGGGAGGAATGATATAGGTGGCTCCAAACACGCTCAAAATTCAACAGTGGCTTGTAAATATCTAAAAAATAAATGTTCTCTAATTGAAGTGCAACTAGGACCAAATCATAGTGCTCTTCGCCCTGATTCCAATGGTGTGAACAACACTCAAATCTGAGTTCTCATGCCTTAGATATTCACAGTCAAAGTTCTGGTGAAACTTGGCCAAGTGGCAGGCTTAACGAGGCAACAATTTGGCAGCGACCTGATGCACGGAATCCAGGCACTGGAACAAGTGAATTTGTTTCTTAGTTAATTTTCCTAATGACCCTTATTGTTCGACAAATTAAAAAATGACTATTGTTTTTAATCAAAACAAAAAAAAACTATTATTAAGGTTGTGGGTTGTCACCCCTGCCACCCCCGGTCATATTATATTAAAAAAACAAAACAAAAAACTGTTGAGATGAGACCCACGGTTTTGACTTGGGACCCCCTCTATGGCTCAATGGTCACATTATAATAGGTTTCGTATTAAATGGGTCAGCAGCATCGAAACCACTTGACCACTTGGCCAACTCAATCCACGGGCGGCCCAGCCAAAACTAGCTGCAATTTTATGTAATTGCCACAACAAAACATTAAAAACAATGGCATTTAAAATCTAACGCAAACCACAAACCGTTTTCCATTATAACATATGTGGCCAAAACCACCAACACACGGTTCCACAATGTGCCAAACACAAAAAAATATGCCCTTAAAAAACGTAATTGCCACTATGGGTCTCTTGCTACCCAATGACCTGTCAGGCATGTTCCAACCATTAGGTCAATGGGCTATACATTGGAATTTCACCTAACCATCACCATATAAACTGAATTCCCCATTCGACTGGGCAGAAGAAGTGTGAGCGAACTAGTGGAACCCTGAGTGGCTAGGAGGGTCAGAACCATGAGCAGGGGGAATACGTGAGATGCCAAAAAGATTCCCTCAGAGGACCAAAGGTGGAAGTGTCAGAAATTGTCAAGCTTATAGTCATTTTTGCACGTTTTCTCGCTAGGATTCCAACCTTACAATCAGAATCTCCATCTGAGTAAAAGAAATTCAGGTGTTCGAAAGCAAGGAATCTTTGAAGATCTTGTGGAATCTAAAAGTTTCTCTTAGAGGCTGATTTTTTACAGAGGCAGAATGATACCAACTTTATAGCCATTTTTCACAGCATTTTCCACACTTGGTGAACTCCATTCTTAATGTGTTTACGTCCTTAAATTGGTGGTTGTCATTATGTTTCGTATCCTTTAAAGTATGCACCTGTTTTTTATCATTCTCTTTCATATGAAATTCTCCTTACATCACAAAAGTAAAATATCTTGGATAATTCTGGTAGCCGAAGAGATCTGGATCAAGCAATGCCTAATTCTAATGTTGGATGTATTCAAGCCTAAATATAAGCATTTTTTGAAAAGTTTTGGATGGGAAAGGAGACAATAATCCACACAGATCACCAACTACTATAGTAGTCATAGTTCTATATTAAGCTACAACAAACCTAGATTTATAAGTGGATGGAGTTTCTACAGTAGTTTCATTTAATGATCAAGTAGAAGAAGGGTGGCACAAACAAGTTAGCCAACATTATTTCAAGGCCACCCACAATCAAGATCATAGAATTGGGAACCTTGATATACATGGAGTGATTCACCCATGATCTATATAGGGAGGCATATTCGGAGGATGGAAACTTCAAGGAGGCATTTCAGTAATTGTTGATCCATAGCCACATGCACAATGGCAATAATAGAGTCGACTACCATCTCCAGGGTAGGTTGCTCTATAGGCTATATAAATTATTTTCCCTTGAAGGAGAGTGATTGCAGCTAATTAGAGAGGATCACACCGCCAAGGTTGGAAGGAAATTTGATGTAGAGAAGACAATGGCCAAGTTGAAAGGGTATGTGTATTGGCCCAAGCGTTACAGATCCATTTGGGCACATCAACCTCAACTTACAGATCAGTACTATTAGTGCCCATCAAACCCTAATTTAGTTGTTACATTCCCTAAAGAAGTCAACCATCAGAATGCCTAGCTTCCCAAGAAGTTCCATGGCTGAAATCTTCCAAAAACTGCCTCTAAGAAGATCAGTGCAGGCAGTCCTTCATTAGGGTGTGCTGCAGTGTAGCCCAGTACACTAACAAGGTGCATTGTAGTGCAGCCTAGTACACTACTATGGTGGATCAACGCAAGTAGATACACTACCAGGGTGGATCAGCGCAAGTAGATACACTACCAGGGTGCACTACAGTGCAGCCAATACACTGTTAGTGTGAATTACAACGCACTTGGTCCCTCTTTGGCCTATGTTGGGTGAATTTGAGTGAATTTCCATGAGGGTTTGAAGATTCCTTATCCATTGGATGACTCTAGAAGTTTCTCAAAACTACCCACTCCTTTGAGTTCACATTTGGATGAGGAAGGGAGTTAAAGAACATCAATCCCCTTATCCCTTATTCCATGGAATTGTTTCCTAAAAATAGGAGGGCATTCATTATCACCATTGATGGCATAACCTCCTTTATTCACCTATAAAAAGATCACTCATCTAAGAGATTAGGGGCTGTAAATGGTAGAGAGATGTTGTTGGTATGAGATTTGAGTAGATTGTAAGTATTGTAATGATGTCAAAGTGTCTTGCTTGTTGTGAGGAGAGGATGCGATTGAACTGGAGGAGTGATGTTGAATCAGGCAAATTAGGTTGTAACTCTTCCTTTTACTAATAAAGTATTCAAATATTTTTACATATGCTTGTATTGTCTTTTGATGCTTTTATATGCTTATCATGTATCTAATTCCATGCTATTTTTAATCAATAGATCATTATCATATGCTTTGATGGGTTTCTTTTTCTGTATGTGTGTAGGAACTTCTCAAGTGGCTTAAGTATGGGAAGAAGCAATAGAATCGGTTAAGGGAGATAAGGAACAAGTGGAAGCTACAAGTAGGTTCTATGTTCTCTTATTTTATCTATTGTTTATAGAAGAGTTAGAGAATGCTTTTTACTATTGTTTCTAGATTGAGCTACTAGTCTAGAGGGTTAGGCGTTTATCCAAGAACACTAAATTTTCCCAAAACACCAAGGTGCAAGAATAGGGCCTTGGTTCATAAGAGGATGCATGATTTATTATACCAACAAGCTCAATAACAGGAAATAGGGTCTACATAATCCCTCACTTTTACCCAATTTTCCTTTGTAAAGCATTTCCATGGACTTTGTATGATGTTCCCAACAAATAGGAAGGGACATGACTACTTGTTTGTGGTAGAAGATAGGTTTAGCAAGATATCTGTTTTGATACCCTGTAAAATGACCATTAGTGGGAAATAATTAGTGAACTTATTCTTTGGACAGGTTTGGGTGCACTTTGGGATACCAAGGAGCATAGTTTTATATAGGTATATAAGATTCAATGCATTTTGGACTACATTGTGTGAGAATATGGACACAAAATTGAAGAGGTATACAACTTTCCACCCATAGATAGATGGGAAGCCAAAAGTAATCAACAATACTTTGGTGCAACTTTTGAGGGATTACAATTAGAAGCATCCCAAGACATGGGACAAAAATATGGTATATATACAACACTCGTAGAACAGAGCATTCCAACACTCGTAGAACAAAGCATTCCACACATCTATTGTTAAGTTCCCATTTGAAATTTATTTTGGATATTTTCCACCTATAACTTTGGATGTTTCATATGGTAATCAAGGATGTGTGAGGGAGGATCTTATAATAGATGCTTTATGGGAAGGAAAAAATGGTTGAGAAGATTAGGAAATCCATATACACATATAGGATACTCTAAAGATGATCTAGATCAGAGCATTATATTGTTTGTCATCCATATCTATGATTTTATAGTGTAAACGTTGGATGAATATGATCATAGGACCATTATCCACAAAACAGTTCTGATATATGACTACAGTATATAAAAAATAATTTACTTCTTAAAGATTAAACTGAATAGGTCAAAATGTTGAGGGGCCATTAGGGTTTATGCAAAAAAAAATATGGTTTGTGTAATACTCTACCCCATAAAGTAAACTAATCAGTTTTCTGTCTTTTGCAGCCTGAGCAAGGATGTATAGCTTTTTCTGACTCATTGTGACCCCTCTAGCAGGTTTTTGTGTACCTTTTCTAGTTTCTAGGGTTTGTTTCCTCCTTCTTTTCAAAATGATATGTTTTCCTCTATCTCTTTGTGCTCTTTGAATTTTTCACCGTCTTCTCTTCTACATCTATAATAATTGTTTCTTCCAGCTTAGGGTTCATTCTAGCTTTGAAATTTAGTCTCATTTTATTAGTATGATGATTGTGAGGTTTTTTTCCATAAACCCTAAGCTCGGTCTCAACTTCTTCATCCTCTATTTCAGTTTTCAGTTTTCCCTTTTTGCTTTGTGATGCTCTCTATTTTGTTTGTTCCTCTTCTATTATAATTCCCTATTGGATTCTAGTGCCCCTTTCATAAAATTTAATCTCTAGTGCTTTCATAGGGTCTTCATCATGTTTGTCAACATGAAGGTGACTAGATTCTCCCTTAGTTTCCTGAGCTATGGCTTGGGTAGAAACTCTAATGTGGCATGTCCTTGATCTTCTAGGTACAAGTGGTATTAGGTTTCTTTGTCTCATTTTCCTCAACTGCTCCACCTGCTTATTTTACTCATGAATGTATAAAATTTTAATTAGGTCGTGATGACAAATATCATGGGCTTGTAGTTAAGGTCTTGTTCTTTATTTAGAACACATCTTTAGCAAAATTTGATGGATGAAATATGGTAAATTCATCTTTCTAAAACCTGCCAAATGATAAAGAAACCTCATATGATACAAGTAGGCTTTCGAATACCTGCCTTCACAGGTGAAGAAGAACTGAACAATTTTAAGGGCAATAGACCATTCAAGCTTCAAAATAATTTTGTGGACCTATGCATTCCAATATTGATTCTAATAGCCCTCCTTTAGGAAAAAAATCAAATTTACATTCTGCAACCTCTGTTTTTCAAACCACCTTTCACCCTCAATTAGAAAACCTGTTGCTTCATCAATGGATTCCTCTGTAATAGGGAAATTAAGGGTCCTGATTCTTGTAGTGTTTCCATCAAAAGAAAAGACGAAATCATGGCACCAACTAAGATTATGCCCATTTAGACGTTGGAACACTTGCTCCCATCTCGCATTTCTGAAAAGATCCAACATTTCAGGGTAGACTTTGATATACATGCCATCGTGTTAAAATATATTTACATGACTGGATCGACCCATCTTGCAAATATTTTGATGTTGCAAACAATTTTAGTAACTTTGAAACACTCTGTCTCAAGGCTGTAAAATGCTCAAAAAGCTTCCTATGCACTAAAACTACAAATATGGGTTCGCTAGAAAACGCTAATGCTAACAAGCCCAATGGGTCACATTAAATTCTTGAATAGTTGGCTTGTTCTTTATGGTTCTGCATCATTTTATTCTTGAACAATATAATAGCATATTAGAAATTCAACTCACACCACAAACTTAGACACAAAAATAGACACACAAACAAACACACAATCAATACTATATTAAGTGGAGAAATCACCCAAGCCCAAACTTCTGCAGCTGTAACACACCAAACAACCTCCCAATATATTCACCTCCTTGATCCATCATGTTCCCTCTACGCAGGGGAAGAAGTATCAACTGGAGTTTGAACTCATGCTCTTGACATAACCTTATTGGAACTATATTCTTCATTGACTTCGAAGCTTTAGAACGTTAAAATATTACTTGTGGATTGGAAAATCCCCTCATGGAAGACACAATGGATTGGTTCTACAACATCACAACAAGGATCTATGTTTAGGAATAGGTTGGAGATAGCCCCTCCACCTATTATTTGTGTCAAGAAACAGACCCTCCCTGCGGAAAAACTAGGGATGATGACAGAAGAATCCTCCTGCTATGAAGACACATTACGGGGTGGCTATGAAATCATCGAGTGTGATTCTACTTCGAGGCATCGATGCTTGAGATTTGAGTGAATCAGGTTGTTATCCCTCCCCAAGTAGTTCTCAGATGCAAATTTAAATTCTTGCACCAATATCACATGAAGATAATCTTACACATCTCTTTAGCGGATAACACCAATAGTTTTTTTAATCAATGAAGAACCAATCACATCTCTTTTCCCATGCAAGTTCAAACCCTATTGTCAATGCCAAAAAAAATATATGTAACTCATGGTGTTGGGATTCATAGCTTCCCCTCGGTCTGTGCTTTAAAAAGAAATATGATGAAATGAGCACAAATATTATCTGCCACTATATTCCAATAATCCCTCCGTATTTATCGACGTGTTTCAGTGTTGATGTGACCTAGTTTGGTTGGAGGTTGTTTCTTCGAGAGGAATTAGAAATATGAAAGATAGAAATTAGTGGATTTAAAACAGGCTTGAATCTTGAATACCAGATCCGTAATTTTGTTGATGGTGGTGTTGGAAATAATACTAAGAGGGGGGGTGAATCAGTATTGTCTGTTGAAAATAATACTGAGAGGGGGGGGTGAATCAGTATTATCTAGTCCTTTTAACAATTCTTCCTTATTTATACT